>CM025854.1:30370498-30539397 GCA_003952965.2 Morella rubra
ATCCCGTGTTGAGAATTGAGGTTATGACAGTATCGATTACATGATCTTGTTTCAATGCTATATTGTGTGTTGCATTTACAGCTCAAAATCGACTGACGATGTCTGGGATAAGGATTCTTAATGATATTGTCTTGATCCCATGGAAATACTGAGTGGTTTGTTGGGAGTTTGGCGGGAGTTGGGGTATTGAGTAAACATCATGCCCATGTCGTTTAAGTTCTCAAAAAGACGTTGCTAGGTAGTGTAGTGGAGCATAGTGGCCGCAAAGACAATGCATGGATTGGCTTTGTCGATGTACTTAGAATGTTTTCGTGCTGGTTGGCTGCAAGAAATATTAAATCCTTAAGAGTGTGCGGCAGTGTCAGAGTGGCAGACCAATCAGTCTTTTCTAAATTACTGTCTGTTACAAAAGGTTGTATAAAAATTACTTACGAGATATTTGTCATTTTCTTGTAACTGATAAGGAGGTAAGTGTAATAATGTATTGATAATTAGCTCTGCTTTGTTGGAACTTTATCTGGACGTAACTGATGTAGTTTAGGTGTAGCTCATGTATGTATACTAAATCGTAGTTGAAACTGTTCATCAAAAGAATATAACATCGGAGTCCAAATAACGGAGATAGTCACCAATAACAGGTTATAGAAACAAGATTAAAGATCATCAATAATTAAATCATAATAAAAATAATGTAATAAAAAAGTGGTTTATAAATATAACAAAGAACGTACTATAGGAAGAAGATTCCAAATTAGAAAAATAGAAGAATTTTCCAATTTAGTGTAATTAACAATAAGTCATAATAGCTATGATTTAGCCTAGTTCAATAACTACCAAAACTTTTATCTTCACGTCTAAAGGTGAAGTGCAAGGAGTAAGGTAATTATTCGGCCAATTTAGATAATATAGAGGAGTGTTTGCTGTTGTTAAGAATTAGGCTCCCAAATCATGTCTCTTAGATAATTATTAATTGGAATCTAATTTAAATATTTGCGTATTGAGAGAGATGAGAGGGTAGTTAGTGAAGAGCGATTCACAAAGGAGAAGTATAAACTCTGGTGTTTATGTGGTATATGTCAGATGTGAAGTGTTACTGATTGAAAGAATAAAAAAGTAGAGAGAAGGCTTGTGAGCGAGTAGAGCAGTTCTATTCCAATTTTCGATTTCAAAGAATTCCCAAAAATGACGATAAAAAATTCCAAAAAGAAGAGACTTTATGATAAATATTTAAAAACACGAGATGTATATACTAATAACAGGGTAAAGATTAACATTGTTGTGTTGGAATGTGTGCTAAATTGGCAGTGCTTCTGCAAATAGTGTTAGAGGAATCTGTTATATTTATTAAAATTTAAATTCATGTATGTCTCATGAAGATTTCTAATAACTAACAATGTCAGCAAATTAAAACAATTCACTCTAACCTGTATTGAGTTCCTTTGAATAAGAAGAATTCCAACAGAATCGTTAAATTTATTAAGGTCGGTAAACATATAGAATATAGAGGCGATAGAAAATCTTAACCATTTCAATGCGTATAAATCTATATGCGTGATAATATTATGTCGAAACAATACAAGCAGATTTCAAACGTCTAATTCAACTGACAAAGTTTCTAGCATAATATATTCAAGACCGTAATCAATCTACTTTATTATTCAATTTCTTTGAAAACTTATAAGAAATATATTAATGAAAATATTTTTTTCCCCAAAAGTGAAAATAAGTTAACATCGCTCAAGATGTGTTAAAGTGAAACAAGAACTAAGACTCCAACAGTATCTAATCAACACTAATACTAAATTTTGGAATTTAAAATCATGAATAAGCAACTAGTACTCATTAAAAGCAAAAACCTTTCGGAAGATTAAATAAGCTAAATTGCCCACAACCGAAATTAAACATATACCTCAAAAACACTAAATCACCAACGAATCTTCGTAATTAAAACTAAAGAAACTAACAATTGAGCTAAGAAATCAAGCCTAAGTTTATAAATGAATGAAGAAATATGAGGTGTAGCATGAATAAAATCGAAAAAAGCCCCCAAATTAAGATTCTAGGTCATATACTTTTCAATCTAAAAATTACAAGATTTTCAAAATTAATCCATGTGTTGGAAATATGCCCTCAAAATCAATCATTTTGAATAATTATGAGATAGTTATTTCTTTTATTGTCGTATATCTTTATTACTTAATGGGTATTATGTTGTAACAAATATGTTACACAATTATATTGTTGAATGAGTTGTGTAAAAGAAAAAGTCTGATTACGCGAAAGATTAATGAATCAAAGAGGCGGAAAGTATATTTTCAATTCCTTTTTTCACTTGACGGTGTTCAGATCGGAGAATCATATTATTGTCATATATGAATTAGGTCTGAACATCTAGTTGTGATTTTATTAAAATAGGATGTGGCTCCGTCATTGAGATGTAGGGATCTTAAGACAAATTGATATTGTTGTGTATGCATTTTAAGAGTACATGCCACTGAACCGAGAATCACAATGTATGAATATTTGTCTGAAAAAATCACGTGAATTGCTGGTTGAGATATTTTCTAATGTTGTATTCAGTACATTATTAGGACTAATTATTGGTATGCCATAAACCTGGAAAGGAATTCTAATAGAGACATCGTTTTGTTGTAGGTGTTAAGAGTGTGCGTTCTAAACCGAGTCATTTGGATGATAATATCATTTTATGAGTTCTATGGGAATGAGTAAACAAATCATATGTTATAGTTGGAAGTATAGTGCCAATTGATAAATGAGTTTGTATAATTGGTCAACAAGGAATCTATCAATCTCTTTGTGTGACACTCCTTCCATATTAAACTCTTTTTAAGCTATTAATGGAGATAATTGCTCATGAATTTCTTGGTAGTCAAATTTTTCTCATTTCTTTTTATTTCTGAAAATGATCACTTGAACCGTATAGGAGGAATAGAAGTAACTTATTTGAATAAGATCACTAGATGGCTAGATATTAGGATATTCAACACAATTAGCTGTATGGTTGTATTATCCATTTAGAACCTGAAAGTTATTGCAGATACTGTTCCTTGTAAGTAAGAGTGCGTAAGTTTAACCAAATCATTTGATGGATTATCTTTTAATAGGATGCAATATTACAAATATAATGTTAGGTGGGTGTTGCATAAATAAGATGAGTTTGTACTGGATTGGTGTCAACAAGGAATCCAGTTTCTATATGCTCTGTGTGTGTGATAAACGTCCTTCTGAGTATGATTGACTCTTAATTTTTAAAGTATTTGAGATGGAGATAATTGCATCATGAATTTCTTAGTAGTAATTTTTCTCAATTCTGTTTTTTATCTGCATTTTGTCCTTGGATTAAAGTTCATTTTGTTTCTGGGTCACGAGGAGGTTTTTTTGGTTCTGTTGCGGTATTGGTCATTACTCACGTTTTTATTTATTTGGCTTGCTATTTAAGCATTTGATTATTTTCCTTGTAATTTGATCATTGACTAAATAATAGTACTTCCTAAAATATATAATTAATTGCATTCCTTGTAGAAAAATGTTAGAATTTGGCAGTTGGTGTTAGCTTATTTTTTCGTCAGTTAAGCTTCTATATAGTATGAAATAATAATTGATAAATGGCCAAGGATATTCCGTTCCTTTAATACATTAGATTTTTTATTTTCAGTCCTAAGTAATCTTTATGTGACTTTTGATGTGATTTCCTTTCGCTATTATTTTGTAATTCTCTCAATGGCACCTTTAGATTTGTTATTTTTAAGTTAATAGTGCTGATCTTTGCTGTACGATGATTTAAAGTTTATAGTTTTAGATACCTTATCTATTTCTTAATTTTCCTATTGAGATTTTGTTCATATGTATCGCTGAATATTTAAGCGTAGATTTTGTTCATACCTTTATTGTGAATTGCTTTATATTTTTTAGGCTTGAGTAAAATTGGACCACGAAAAGCACTTGGCCGAAAGACATCTTGTAGAATGCCTTGTGAGGCTCTGCACAATTCAAACCCTGATAGCCCATCCCTCATAGTCCCAGAATTCCAGGAGCATTATGGGTCTCAGCCAAATGACATTCGACGTAATCATGTCTTCCATTGGGGGAGTGCAAAGAAACCACATTTTTGACAAGAGTGTAGAGACGAGAGTCCCATCTCCGAGTAGCGACTCACTACAACCGGAAACAAACATAAGTACTGGTTTACTTTAACTTAGCTGTTAAATGATGCAAGTCTAATGTATAATTTTGAGCAGTACCCGCTATATGAAGTTTTAGAGTAATCAGGTGGCGCATATAAGACAAAAAAAAAAATTGTGAAATGCTACATTACTATAAGAGGGTGAGACCCTCACGAGGAAAAGAGCTCCAAATTGCCTTGATGTTGCGTACGTATTTGAGACCTGTAGTGGGAGAGAGAGAGAGAGTGAGAGAAGAAGAAGAAGAAAAGAAAGAAAGAAAGAGGAAGAAAAAAAGAAGAAAGGAGAGAAAGCGAGGGAGCTCGGCGAGGAAGAAGAAGATGGAGAAAGAAAGGAAGGAAGGAGAAAAAGAAAAGGAGAAGGAAAAAACTTGAGGTAAATGATAGTTTATGTTCTTTGTGTTGGGAAATATGGCATTTGTATATTGTTTAGTTTTTGTTATGATAGATCTTATGTTATACACGTTGGATGCAAGGAAAAACATGTTAGATTTAGTTTTTAGTAAGAGATAATGAGTTATAAATGGTTGCATGTGAAGATCTATTATGGTTTTGAAAGTTGTATCTATGTTGTGATAAAATGGAGGTGAAATGACTTAGCTTGTTTGTGTTGGGGTTGAGGGCCACGGTCAGTGGCTCTTCTTTGTGTTTGGAGTATGGGAAGTTCATGGTAAGGATCTTAATGGACATGATCACAATTTTGTAGAAGCCTATAAATTCGGAATACAGAATATAAAGGAGTTAATGAAAATGAGTTTCATTATAAATCCGTTATACGATCGAGATTTTTATAGATCTTTCTAATGGAGCTTTATGCTAGTTAGAGCTATCTTAGTTTGATAGTTTAGAGTTTGATGCTATTATATATTATTTTATTTCTCTTTATAACTTCTCATTAGGTTGAGAAGATAATAGACGATACGAGTAGGATAAATCGATTCATCTCTCTGACAAATTCTCTCTTCAAACAATTTGTGTGCACACGTGGTGAACCAAGAAAGAGTGTGATATTGATCTTGAGGTCTAAGTCACACTAATTATTGTGTTTGCTAACTGCAGTTTTCATATCGAGTCCACAATTCCGAATTGTAGCGATTGCACTTCGTACAGAAATCCTTTCATTAGACATGGAGCATTAATTAATATCTATGGATTATGGAAGGCATAACAATTATGATAATCAAAAAGATGGGTAAAATTCAAAGCTGGTATATACAGACGTGCAGAAATTATGAAAAGTTAATATTTACTTAATGGCTATTGGTATCTTTTGATCTTTTCGACTAGTGTTTGTTGTAGTTGTATTTTTCATGATTATTCTCTTACTTTTTATTTTTGACAAATATCCTAGATAGCCAGTATCTCAGAACATACACGTTCATCTTTATTACATATAACACTTATATACTTTTGTTCTACCACACAATCCCAATGTATGCCCCTTTGCAGACAACTTCTTACATCTGGCATAGTTTTATACTATTATGCTTATAAAACACCACCAAACATATTCACAAACCATGGAGAAATCTCTAAAAAGAATCTAACATTGTGAAAACGAGCATGCCCTTAATTTTCCCTCTTTTCTCCCAATCCTCCTCCTTCTTTCATGTGTGTTTCCTTTCTTCACTAAATTCCTCCTTCAATTCCCTCTCACGTGAAGGACTTTTGGTTCTTATTTTCTCTCTCTTCATTTAACACATGACATAATTCTAGCCCTTCAAAGAGTTCTAATCTAAAGTCCTATAATGGTTTTTTAAAAGAAAGATCTTTGCCCCTTGCTTTTAAGCATCATTTTTTATTACAAGTTGCTTTGGAGATAGGTATTATTTAAGATAAGAGTAATTTGTCTTTTATTCCTTAGAATATCTTTATTTTATGGTCCTTTCTTATTCATTCTAAACGTTTTTTTTGTAGGTCTAGCTGAGGTGCGTCCCTAAGGTTAGTACAGCATCGTTGTAAGTGATAACCCAGTTTTGTCAACCGTCTCCTTTGTAGTGCCGTCTTGCATATTAAAATTCACCTAAATATGTGATCCACATGATAAAGTTATTATAGTTTGAATTAATTTTTCAATCAATCTGAGATACATAGATATAATTAATATTAATCTGTAGAAAGGCCACGTTTGAATTTTTGGAACGATGGTATAGACTATTGAATGTTAATGGCATTGAGTTGCAGGGGAATAAAATTAATGTGCAATGGAAAGATCTAATAGTTTTGTAATCATCAAAATGCTTAAAACTAGAAGCTTACAAGATCATATTGCTGTTATTCTATTACATTTTAAAGATCTATCAAAACTTGGATTAATGTTCCTTAATCAATTTTTCATCAAAAAATTCTAGATTAATTTGTTAGTCCCGACATGAAAGAATAATCTTTACTTAATTTTTAAATGCTGTTACAAAAATTAATTGCCAATCCATTTCCTTTGTTAGTCTTCCAATCATAGAGGTACTGCAAGGCACTTTGAAATATATTCTCCATATTTAATAGGGAGACCATCTCTGAAAGGAAGAGAAAAAAGGTGGTTGGTACTTGTAATGATAATTGGCGAGGAGGGTGAATGTGCTGTATATGGAGAGCTTTAGAATAGGACTGGAGATGTAACGTTACATGGTAATTCGAGATTAGATTAGTTGTAATTACTAATTACTAGGACATTAATTTCAAAGGCCAATAAAGCCATAAGAAATGGATGGTTCAAGAAGGGACTTGTGGTTGCTCTCTATAAACACTCATGGTAATGAAGAGGAGTACAGGACACAATTATCCAATCCAGTAACTGTCTTTTTGTTGAATTACTACTTTGTTGTGACATAAATCTTTAAGTGTTAGGTGTATCCGAAATTAATTTGGTGGTCAAATAGAAATAAGATGTTTTCAAAGCTTGAATTCATAAATCCATACTTCTGTGTAGCTTTTGATTGTCTTTCTATTATAATAAAGGTAAATCAATTGCCACAACCTTATGTAGCAGTAAGGTAGTATGTATTACAGGTAAGGTACTCTAAATTTTTAAATTTAAATAGACTGGGGGACTGTTAAATTTTCAAAATAGTTAATACATGTATACTATTGATAGCAATGTTATGGTAATGAGGAAACTTTATAAGATGAGAGTCTTTAAGAAGAAAGAAGTATGTTTAATGGGCTGTCATGTTGGCAGTTTTTTGCAAGAATCACCAGTATTGTATTAAGAATCTTGAGCCACTACATTTGTTTAAAGATTCTTTGATTAACCTCATTGATCTTTTTGGTGATTTTTTGATTGCGTTCAAATTGAACAGATTAATTCGAACGGGATGTGTAAGTTGGATTGATTGATCGTTTAGATCGGTATGGTTTTTTGACCAAATCAATGTGAACCACGTTATTAGTGGTTTTGAGCAGTTAATTAACTGCTAATTAATCGCTTCATTTGTATTTTCGAATTTTTCCTCAACGAGTAGATTTATATTATTCATAATTCAAAAGCATCAAGAAATCAAGGTTCTTCTTCATTAATTGTGCAATCCAGTTGAACAAGCGATTTAAATCTATTGTATCATGAACGATTTGTATCAACCCTTTGGGCACAAATTGGTCAGGGCAAATATCATTTAAGGAAAACAACTTTGTCATACCTTAGGAGCAATTCTTCAACACTTCTCACAATTGTATGAAACAATATCTCATCGTATTATTTCATCAATGGTTGTTTATATATACATCTACGAAATAACGAAATGAAGGAACTAACATAAACTAACTTAGAACTGACTTCTAACAACTTCAGTTATTCTAACTATCTAATAGCCCCTCTCAAGTTGGACTATGGATATTGAGTAGTCCAAGCTTAGTAACCAAAACCAAAAACTATCAAAAGTCAAAGGTTTGGTTGAGAAATCAGCAAGCTAGTGTTTGAAAGTTATGAAGGATCTTAACAAGATTATGCTGAATCATATCATGAACCAAGTGATAGTCAATGTCAATGTGCTTGGTTCTTTCATGGAAAATAGGGTTTGCTGCTATGTGCAAAGCAGCCTTGTTGTCCCAAAAAGTAAAGCCGGTTGAGTATGATGAACAAGGAACTCTTGGAGAAAAGCAGTGGGCCATTTTAATTTGCAACAAGTAATAGCCATAGATTTGTATTTAGCTTTAGCTGAGATTGGCTAATGGTACTTGCTTTTTAGATTTTCATGATATAAAGGAATCTTGAGAAAAATGGCGAAGCTAATAACAGAATGCCTTGCATCGGGACACGCAGCCTAATTCGAATCACAGAATGCTTAGTTGGTAAGAAAGGAAAATTGGAGAAGAAAAAACATTGACCATGATTGACTTTGACTTTTATTACTACTTTGACAGCTGTGTCATGATGAGACTGCCGAGGTTGTGACAAAAACTAGTTGAAGGCATTAACAGCAAAGCAAATATCTGGTCGAGTGAATGATATAAGGTATAACGATTATTCCGACTCCTACTTTAATCAGCGGTTATTGAACTTGATTGTAATAATTGAGGGCCCTAAAAAATCATTTATCTGAATAATAGTTATTTAGATATCACATGTTTATATTTATATATTGTGTAATATTTTATAGTTATATAAGATATTGATATTAAGTGACATATGTAGAATAAATGTTGCATAATGTTTAATAGAAATTATTTTGAGCTTGTTGATGGATAGATTATGACTAAATTGTTCCTTGTTCACTTGATGTTTTGTTTTAGTAAGGCAAGGATAATATTGTATGACGATAGGTCTTACACTCGTTTGACCTATTTAATAGGATGATGGACTTCATCATTGAGTGTGACCTTAAGAAAACAATGTGGATATAATGTAGAGCACTGCATTGAACGGGATCAAATATGTAATACCTTCTATGAACTGATCACTGATGTTGAGAAAATTTAATACAATTGTTTAATGTTATCCTTAGACCTGTATTAGTTTTTTTGACGATGTTGTGTATTTGTGCTTTACTGAGTCATTTGGTTATGATCTTTTTAGATAAAAAAAGTTCAGGTTTTGTTCATAATAAGTGGGTTTGTATAGACCTTTATAAGAATTCATCAGTCTTTAAAGATGATGAGACTCAATATATCTATATAGAATTGGACTAGAAAAGAATCCATTGGACCAATAGTTTTTTGTAAGAAAAAAATTCAAAATGAAGTGGATATAATTGGATAGAAGTACCATGAAATTATCATTGGAAACGGATAATCTAATAAGTTACAGATTGTGAATTTGAGAATTATACAATTAGAGATTTGAGAAAATATGATTCCGGTCTATTAACTGAATGTGGGAAATTTATTTTTAGTATAGTAGAAGGTTACCGAATAATTGTTAGTAAAAGAGATTTTATATTGAAATCTATTGTACGATAAATTTGATATGTCTAGTTTGCAATGGAAACATGAATCAAAATTTTGTTAGAGAAGTTCTAGGGAATATTCGATGATATATGTTAAAAGACAAATATAAGGAAAATTATTGTTAATGGTAAAATAATAAGTTTATTTTTCCATTTTGATAGATCCTAAGTTGTTGAGAATACTTTAGGGATTTAAGTATAAGGTCTCTATTAACCTAATACGATCCAAAATGCAAATTAATTATTCATAGCTAGGGATTACAAAGAAAATGGAAGTACTATTAATATGATCAGTTTTTTTTCTAGACATGTTGATCCGAATTAATGACTGTTGAGAAATCTAGTGTTTGACTTGGCTCTGTGATTTCAGTTAAAATTTGAATAGCAGAATCTTTTTTATTTGAAGGAAGAAACTCATTTCTGTTGGACTGTGATGAAATTAGTGACAAGAGTCTCTTATGAAGAATCAACGATTATCGAGATTGAAGATTCAATCACAGACGAAGTTCCAGAGCATTTGTTAGATCAAGTAAGTATAATTTTCCGCAGGCAATCCTTCACTTGGATCTTCAAATAAGACACTATAAGAACCATTAAGCTGCAAGTTACTATCCATAAGTGTTTTGCTTGGTTTAGTTGCAAGCAAACCCAAGTCATCAATGATTTTCAATGTGTACTTCCTTTGACACAAAGAAATGTCATTTGCAGACCTTGCAACTTCAAGTCCAAAGAAGAACTTAAGTTGCCCTAAATCTTTAAGTTTGAAGCATTAATCTAGCCATTTCTTTAATATGTCAATAGAGGCAAAGGAATTGCTTGCAATAACGATATCATCCACGTAAACTAACAAAGCAATGAAGTCATAAGCAGTGGATTTTGTAAACAAAGACTAGTCGGACCTTCATTGCTAGAAATCATATGAGACAAGGGTAGTAGAGAACTTATGAAACCATTGGCGATTGGCTTATTTCAAGCCATATATTGACTTTTGTAGTTTACAAACTCGAGTGTCACTAGAATGTGAAAAACCAGGGGGAGTTTCATAAACACTTCTTCATACAGCTTTCCATGTAAAAAAGCATTATTTACATCCAATTGATGTAAAGTCCAATTATGTATTGCAGCTAGGGCTAATAAATAACGAACAATAGTTAATTTGGCAACTAGAGAAAAGGTATAAAAAAATCAATACCCTTTTGCTGTGTAAAGCCTTTTGCAATGAGCCGAGCCTTATACCTTTCAAGAGTACCATTAGCTCAAAATTTACATTTTATAGATTCACTTGCAGCCAATGGCAGTTTTATCAAAAGGTAAATCAGTCAAAACCCATGTATTGTTAAGTTCAAGAGCTGTGATTTCAGCTTACATTGTGTCTCTTTTCTCATTTGATTTTATAGCTTGATGAAAGAACTTAGGCTTAACATGATTATATATTGCTAAGGTATATACTTGATGAGAAGGTGATAAATGTGAATAAGAAAGAGAGGAAGAAATAGGATACACAAAAGAAGTAGTATAACCTATATCCAAAAGTTGAATGAGTTGCTAGAAGAAGATTTAACCAATTGACAATGATAGTATTGCAGATAAGTAGGTTGTTGTTTGATTTGAGATGACCTGTGTGTAATAGGAACAAGAGTTGGTTGAGATTTTGTATGGGAGAATGTTGATGTTGAAGAATGTTGATCTGGAGGTATTGTATCAAGTGATGTGGATCTGAAATTATTGGCTCTGTAGGTAAAACTGTGACTGAGTGTTGAATGTCTAGAGGTGCAGCTGTGGTTGTGTTTGGATTCTCTGAATGTATGGAAGGTAAATTGATAGATATTGGAGAAAAGGGATCTATGTTAGAATATGAAAATTTAGGAAAGACGATATGATTAAGAAATTCAGAGGTATGGGAGTTTAAAAATCAGAGGAGGACTTGTGATATGAGAAAATATCTTCATGAAAATAACATGCCGAGAAACAATAATATGATGAGTAGCAGGGTGAAACAATTTGTACTTTTTGATGCCAAATGGATAGCCTATGAAGACACAAGGGACAGCTCTCGGTTCAAATTTGTTTTGAGTATGAGGGTGAGTTAAAGCATAGGATAGCCAACCAAAGGTTTTAAGATGAAAATAACTCAGTTGTTTGTTAAAAAGGAGTTCAAATGAAGATTGGTTTTTGAAGTAAAGGGGTTGGAATTCTATTGATAATATAGGTAGCAGTGAGTATACAATCACTCCAAAATTGTAAAGGAAAGATTGGCTTGAAAACATAAAGCCCGAGCCACAGGCGTTTTCTCTTAACAAGAGAATTTTGTTGAGAAGTATAAACATAACTCTTTTGCTGAAAAATTCAAAATTCATGCATATCAAACTCTAGGCCTTGATCAGATCTAATTGTTTGAATACGAGAATGAAATTGAGTTTCAATGAGATGATAAAAGGCTTGAATATACTGTCAAACTTCTAATTTTGTTTTAAGAAGATATACCCAGGTGGAACGTGAGTAATCATCAACTATTGTCAAAGAATATCTAAATCCATCATGAGAAATGACTAGGAAAAGTTGCCATATATCACAGTGAACAAGCTGAAATGGATGATGAGAATAAGTACTTTCTAAAAAAGGTTACTTCTTTTTTTTTGTTTAAATGAAAAATGGAGCAATGTAAAGGGGTTTGAAGAATAGAGGATTTAGGCAAAACAGATTTTAGTAGTTGTAACCTAAAGTCAGACAAATGCCCTAATCGAGAATGCCAAAGAAATTTGGATTTTTGTAAGCTGAGGTTACACAAAATAGTCTATCTAGAATCAAAGGAAGTTGTTGTGGTCTGCACTAGATGATATAAGCTCTCAACATGTTTAGCAACTCCAATCATCTTCCAATGGATAAGGTCTTGAATATAGCAATGGTGATTAAGAAAAATTAAGCAACAAGGAAGGTCAAAAGTTAATCTATTAGCAGAAATGAAATTAACAGAGAAGTTACAAATGTAAAGGACATTGGATTCACAAAACCTTCTTTGAGCTTGATTGTACCAAGATGAATAGCAAAGACATACTGAGAATTAGGTAATTTGATTTTAATATGTACGGTGGGGGTAATAGCATTCAGAAAATGAAGGGAACTAACCATGTGATTAGTAGCCCTAGTATCAAGGATCCAAGAAGGAGAAGGAGAGAGACACTGAGTATGATATAAAGCATGTGAAACAGAAGAATGATTGCCTGAAAAATTTGAAACAAGAGGAGGATTTGGTTGTCCAATAGAGACATGATTAGCAGATGAGGAAGCTGTATTCATAAAAGATTGATTTTGGAGAGGCGAAATTAAGCTTTGACACTGCTCTTGTATTGCAGATAGTCCAGGAAGTGAAGAAATCTCCTAATCAAGACTGGCAGTATGAGCTGAAGCATTTTTGCCTATGGTGAAATTGAAGCCAGAAGGAAAACCGTGAAGACGGTAGCACTTGTCGATTGTGTGACCAGTTTTACCACAATGAGTACAAATTGGTTTGTTGATAGGTTTGCCTCCTTGTACAGTTTCAGTTTTGAAAGCCATGACAGCATATTCAGTGATTGGAGTAATGTAATTACTGAGTTGTTCTTCTTATTGAATAACAAGAGAAAAAACCTGGTTGATGCTTGGAATAGGATCAGACAATAAAATCTGTCTATGAACGTTAGAGAATTTATCATCTAACCCCATTAAAATTTGTAAGATTAACTCACATTCTTGGCCAGCAACTATTGATTTAGTGGCTTTACACTCAAAGCCACACAAACATGTATCAATAGAGCAGTAGGACTGTAATTTATCCCAGTACATTTTGAGTTTAGTGAAGTAATTACTGACTGAAGCACTGTCTTGAGTGAACGTAGCAAAATTTTTCTGTGTATGGTATATGTGTGGACCATTGGATTGTGTGAAACGTTCATGCAAATCAGTCCAAATATGCTTGGCAGAATCAATATACATGATAGATGCTGCAATATCCTTTGAAACTGAATTGATGAGCCAAGAAGTAACAATCATGTTGCATCTGATCTAAGGAAAAAAAGAAGCATCAGCTTGACTTGGTTTAATGATAGTGCCATCAATAAACCCCAGTTTATTCTTGATGGTGAGTGCCATAACCATCGAGCAGCTCCAAGTAGAATAGTTTTGTGCTCCAAGAAGAAGCTGTGAGACTAGAACTGAGCCAGGATTCTCTGCACGATGAAGATACAAAAATTTATGAGATTGAGGTTGAAACGGAGGAGGCTGAAACAGAGGAGGTTGGATCTGAGAAGATTCATACTGAGAAGGCTAAATTTGAGGAGATTGAATCAGAGAAGATTGAAGTGGAGGAGATTGAATTTGAGGAGGTTGATCTAGAATTTCTCTGAGAGAAGTCATGATCTGTTTGTAGAGTGCAAAAACATAGGAAAGAAAATTCAGTTGTGCTGAAGCTTTGAAAGAAAATACCCTAATATTATTTCACAATTGTATGAAACAATATCTCGTCGTATTATTTCATTGATAATTGTTTATATATACATCTGAGAAATAACGAAATGATGTAACTAACATAACTAACCTGGTACTGACTTCTAACAACTTCAGTTATTCTAACTATCTAATAACACTCACCACCTAGAAACAAAGTACAAAAAGAAAACTAGCCAAATAAAGGGGGAAGAAGGAGCCTTTTCACCTTTCAGAGAAAGCTCAATAAAACATTCACCGCATTTACGGCTTACACTGGAGAAGGGTTCATTGATCCCCCCATCAAGAGCTACTTCGCTTATGTCATATGCACAAAATGAGGGACAAAACAAATAAAAGAATGGACTTTGGGGTTGACCCTTTGACTCAGAACGCTTATTGGAAGCACAAGGAAGTGCCCAACCTGCCCATGATCTTGAATCCTGCTAGGCTCTAGTGCAATAAACAACAAAAAAAGTTGCTAACCAAGAGCATTCCCCAATTTGGTTGTGCCCGGGGTTTAATTAGCAGTGTTGATAGATACCCTTGGGCTAGGGAAACCCATATATGCAAGCCTAGGTGACACCCGAATCTTTGGGCTAGGTCGCGGTGAAGGGATCGGGACACAGCTCCCAGAGCGGCCGGGTGTAACCTTGGGTGATAGGTTGACTTGCTCAAGAGCTTGGGATTGTAGCTCAATTGGATAGTCCCTCACACATCCAATACGAGGACCAACTGGGCTAGTCCACTTGCAAGACAAACGCTTGGGCAAGTTCAATAACGGTGCTGCCGTGAAGCCTGTATCTTGATCATCGATTGCGATTGCTCCATTGTTTAGAGGCTCATTAACATTGGCAGCATTCATTTCGAGAGACATTGTAGTTGTTGAGTGAACCTCGACCTCATCTGCCTTACTCTCCTCGCCACTAACTTTAAAGGAGGTGTTGTCATCATTTATTGCGCACTTCTGCAAAAGTAATGGTGTACATCAGGTACCTCTACCAACGTGACCAATTTCAAAACAATCATGGTGCGTTTTACTTGTATAAGAAGCTTTTAACTAAATTGTCACTATATAGTTTATCTCTTCCAAGTGGGTATATGTACATGCATAAATACACTGCACATAGATATGTCGTGTGTTTTTTGAGTAATTACCTTAACATTACTAAGGTCTACTTGATGGTCCTCGAGGAAAATAAGGAATTCCTTGAAGTTGTCTTCAGTTGGCAGATAGTGACCACTGTATGGCCATATAGCCTGAAGAAGACAAGGAAAATTCAGTTAAAAAATGAGTAGAACATAAGAAATAACCAGTATCTGTATGTCTGTAATGTATTATATGTACCTCAAGAACTCCATCATGGGCAACTAATCTCCCTGCTGCTGTTGTAGCTCCTCCAGATAGAAAACTCGAGTGCTGGAAAACGCCTTTCTTCTTCTGCCCCACGTACAAAGCCCTCCATGTGCTGAGCACAAAAATCCATTTAGAACCTTCATCTGTGTTAACAAGCATCCCAGTTTGCCTGTAGATGAGCTTTCCTCCCTCTACAGTCACTTCGTATGCTTCTCGCTCGTTCTGCAATAGAAAACAACAGAGAAAGGAAGAGTTTATATCCCAGCAACAAATTTCTCTCTTAATTCACATGCACCTACTTAGTTATGCAGTTATGCATTTGTCCTGATGTCCACACATGCCAATGGGAATGCCCAAAGCATAAGGACTTTCGTGTAGTGAGTGTTTCATGGATGCAGTTGCATTGAACGAATAGAAACACTTACTGGTCCAAGATATTTAATGCATTGACGTTGTAGATCAGTCCTTGGGCACCTTTCAAGATTGATGTCTTTACCGTCACCAACATCCAACCTTCATTACCAGAGGAGGAGGAAAAGAAAGTCAGGAATGAGCAGTGAGTAGGATAAGTCCCCAGAACGTATAATTGAACCATCTAAGGAACAAAATTTTCATGAGTACCAGTAGAAGAATGGTTGGAAGCTCTTGCTATCAAACCAAACATCATAGTAGAAGTGTAAATTGTGTCCATATCGATGACGTGGATCAATCTGCAAAAGAACAACGATCACAAAGCACAATAAGTCCACTGGTTCTAATTCCTTACCTGCTATTTTCAGGGTGATAATATGACTCGTAATATAGACTTAGCTAGGTCCTTAATTGCAAGCTCAAAACTTGAGCTCCATTAGTAATATCTATAAGAAGGAATAGGTCATCAATTCCTTTTGTGGCAATCTCTGTCAATAAAGTTTGACCCTCTTTTTAAGTCTCTTGAGAAAGGAATATAAAAGATCATGTTTGCTAATCTCTAGTAAAGCTGTCGTTTCCCAAAACATCATCTGATTATTTAATCACAATTCACAAGAACATCAACAAGAGAGAGATTTAAAAGAGGGGAGTAGACAGATGCATCTTGGGATTCAAGCAAAACAAGCAAATTGCTATAATCAGGATTTCATTGGGCTACGTTTGGTCTGTGATGGCAACGTGTATGTCAAGACTCTGCTGGCATGCATTAGTGGACGGAGAGGTACACGACAACAAAATAAAACAAAACTGTATCAGAATGACTTTCTTCTTTCTTTTTACAGTTTGGATCTGGACTGTAATGGCAGCGTGAATTTATCAGATCGAGGATAATGTCTGGCAGAGGTAAATGGACTTACAGCTTCAAGCCAGTGTTGTAAGGCTAATTTTTGAGCCTTCTCATCCTTAGATAAACCCTTCCCAACCTACAAATAGATAAAGCTCACGTTTTCAGTGTTACGATTCTTCAATAAGAAAACTTTTTTCCCCTTAATTTGTAACATCGCAACTCAGTACCTTGGCAGCCCTTGTCCTAGCCCTTGCCCACCGTGACACAGCGGTTTCTGGTTTCTCAATGTTGAAGAAAGATACAGAGCTCCGTTTAAGAGCAGCAAAATCTAATGCCTTCCACCTGCAACAATAGAATTTATTCCATGAACACAAAGGTTAACAACACCTGAAATTAGAAGAGCAGCAAGAAATTGAGGTTCTATAGAAACCAACCAGAGTTCCTCAATCACAACTGCACAATCTGCAAGGTTCCGTCTCGTCCGATAACTCTTGTAGACTTTCTGAAGCTTAGTCGCAGCAGCATCAAGCTCACTAACTGGCTTTGGAGAAAACAATATCACTGGTTCAGGACGCAAAAGCATTAGTTTATTGATCTGCATCACGTCATGACGTTTGCCCATCGAAGAGATTGAATCAGAGCTCTGGGTGTCAGGAACTGCTGTTTTGGATGAATCACATGCTTCATGTTCTGCCTCCTGGTATTCCTGCTCGCTGAAGCTCATTGACCTTTCTTTAACCATTTTACCAGACCCACTGGGGACCTCACTATGCCCATCTGAGTCTTCTTTATGGAAGCTACATGTTCTGAAGGCCATATCTCCATCTTCTTTATCAAAGCTCAGGGACCTCATTATGGTTTTCTCAATAGTGTCCGTTAAACCAAAAAGCTTGTGTCTCACGATTTCATTCCACGCAGATAAGAGCAAGGAAAGAGAGAGACCCATTGATAAACAAAGGGTCACAAATTTTAATTTGCGAGTAAAAAAGGATAAGACCTGCTCAGTCCAAGCAAAGCACCAATATTAGTGAGCCGTTAATGGTTCAACGGAAGGGAAACTGAACGAAAATTCAAGGCGAAACGAGAGTAATTACTTTTTTCTGCTCGTGGACTGAAAAAGAAAAGTAAACACAAGAAAAAAAAAGGAAATTTTTGGTTTCTTATGAAGATACAAAGGGTCACAAATTTTAATTTGCGAGTAAAAAAGGATAAGACCTGCTCAGTCCAAGCAAAGCACCAATATTAGTAAGCCGTTAATGGTTCAAGGGAAGGGAAACTGAACGAAAATTCAAGGCGAAACGAGAATAATTACTTTTTTCTGCTCGTGGACTAAAAAAGAAAAGTAAACACAAGAAAAAAAGAGGAAATTTTTGGTTTCTTATGAAGATACCAAGACTTCCAGATACCGACCTCTTCTCTCTCTCTCTCTCTCCAACTCACGATAATTAGAACAAAATGCTCTTTAACTTGGGAAAATAAGCAAGACAAAAATGATAGTACGAACGAAAAAATTACGAAAAATAAATAAGGGCAAATCCGATTCTCCGTTCATTCGATACGAGGATGAGGCAGGACATTTCAACAGCACATCTTTTTCTGAAACGCAATAAATGTTCAGGACCACATCTTCCAAACACTCAGACTAGTAAATTCTAAATAATAACTTCAGACCATGAAGGATAATGGATCAACCACAACAAGCAGCTCAAATCACTAGAGAGAGAAGAGAAATTCTGTAAACCGATTTCTAACCAAGATACTGTAAATAGTACCAGTGAGAAGTTCCAAAGTAAAGCCTCCTAACCTGCAAATCCCAAACCAGGGCCTTTAGTAATCCTGTGTCTTTAACTAAGTCTCTTGCAAAGAAATTTGTACTGAATATAGAAGACTTAGATAACCCAACAACCACACACACAACTCGCTTAGCTCTTTGCTCCTTTATACCCACTGGCAGTTTGAATAATCAAAGTTGGCGTGTTGGAAAGTAAGGTGGTAGGAATAAAGTAGCTATACAGAGGAGAGAGAGAGAGAGAGAGAGAGAGTAAATGTGGCGGGTGTGACAGTACTGGACCTTCAAGGAAGTTGAAGAGAAAGATTAGCGAAACGCAAATTGAGCATGTTTCGAAAAGGAAAAGTAAAGGATAATAGTGAGGTTGCAGACGGACGAGTTTTTGCTTGTTAAGTACATGTCCAAATTCTTCTGCTTGTTAAGGAAATCGATAGGTCTCAGCCGGAGCTACAGCAAAGTCGATCTAATTTTCTTCGAGCAGAATGAATTAGATAAAAATATATTTAATTTCTTTTCTTCTTCTAATAGAATTTCTTAGAATTTAAATAAACATCGACTAACAACTCTTTCTAAACTTTCTACCACAACTTCTTAAAATATACATACAAACTCCTAAAATAAAAATATAAATAACTACAAAATATAAGTTAACAATTATTTGACTTATTCTAACTGAGTGCTACGTTGAATGAAATCTTCCACGTTCTAAGTCTCAACAATCAATTACTTTGAATCAAATCTTCCACGTTCTATTCTAATTCTCAACGATCAATTCCAACTGATTGCTAGGTTGGATCTTTTTAAGTCTCAACAATCAGTGTTTATCATAAATGTCCAAATTCTTGTGCTATATTCTATTCTTTTTCACTGTAGCTCCTGCTCTAGTCCATTCAATTCGGAAAATAACATTTCGATTCGTGAGTCAAGCCTAGCACGTCTAAATATTTTAGATTTAATTAGTCTATTAGTTTCTAGGTGCATCGGATCTCAAATTTATCCTTAAATTTATTTCATCATATGTTAGTCTTCGAGGAATTTTTAGTGTCCTAGAGTTATCAATTCATTCTACTTGATTGGCCCAGTTAATGAAATAAATCTTAGATGGTTAACGGCACACATCACTACCAATAGCAAGTAGTCACATGTCTCCAAGTCATTCCAACTATCAAGTTCGACTGATAACTGTTAATTGAAAATTCACCGATCTTGGCCACTTGAACCTAAAATGTCATTAGGGGTGGGCAAATATTCCAACCATAAACTGAAATTTCTAGTTCCATTTCTAATTCCGGAACATACTGGAAATGAAATGTTTTTTTGGCATTTTTTAGAACCACAAATTCCGTCAGAATTTTCAGTTTCAGTTATTTTTTATTTTAAAAAAACTAGGGTTAAATGAAGAAAGGATTTTGTTTTTCGATACTTATAATTTTAGAATATTGTAATTTTATTTTAGATTTTGAAATTTGGATAAATGTTTATTCTAGATTTTGAATGAATGTTTATTTTATATTTTATTTTATTTTTAATTTATGATGTTACAAAAAATTTGCCCTAAATTCCGACATTTGATCCCAAAAAGAAGTTGGCCAAAATAGCCCATATATGGGTACCAGTTCCGGCCAATACCACCGGGACGCGCACTCACCACCCGCACGCACCCCCCCTCCCCACCCCCTCTCCCCCGCCCACCTCCCCCCCACCACCCCCCCTCGCCTCAGCGGATCAAATCCCGACGAACCTTCATCTCCGCCCCCCACCCCCACCCACCCCCCCCACCCACCCCCCCACCCACCCCCCCCACACCCCCCCCCCCCGCCTCGACTACTGACTCTCCCACACCACGAGCGGAGTCGCGACCGCCGCCCCCTCCCCCACGGCCGGCGCCACGGATCCCCCCCTGCCGCCGCCGCTTCGGGGGGGGGCCCCCACCCCCATTCCCCCAACCCCCCCCGCCCTCCTTCCCCCCCCACCCCACAGGCATACCCCCCGAACGGGCGTATCCCTCCGTTCACCACTCGGATACTCGACCCGAGTTTACCAGACATAACCTCGTTCTTTCCGCTGGCCATGATAACAATAACGTCGTGATCGGCAGACAGGCGCTGTGGGCTTCTCAGCGTCTTCCACTCCAGCTCGCACCATATTTACGTGCATGAATCTTTTACCATTTACTTAAAGGTCAAATTTTGGGTCCTTGATTGGGATTAGGGAGTTTAGAAGGATATGGTGGACAACCCCGGCCCCATTGCGCATCAACTAACTGACCTTTGTGTCTCATTCATCACGCAGTAACATGCTCTGTTCAATCTTTTGAATTGAAATCTCCAAGGAAAGTGCTGTTGAAAGTTACTAGACCAAGAGGGCATTACATTGAAGATAATTAAAGCACTTGTTAGGTGGATTTAGGCATGTGCTTATATTATTTGCCCAAAACAGCTGTTTCCTGTCAAGAAAAACGAATCTAACTCAGCATTAAAATTAACAAATCAGAAAGTCCAAGACTGCAACTGGCAAGTTTGCAAGTTTTTCATACGAGTTGCAATTGGATTATGTCTCTCTCTCGCTTTTTCACGTGATATAACGTGCCATGCTTTGATGGGGATCCCTCAAAATCACCAGTCCCAGTTAGACTCGCTCAGAGATGGGCCTAAAAGATTCATCATGTTTGACTTCATCAGGATGGTTGTATCTAATACAACACTAGATATAGATAATGTGTAATTTCCGTAATTTTGACTCAAGCATTGGTTTAGTCGGTGCATTGTGTTGAGGTTCTTTCGGAACTATAATATTTGAATTAGGAAATAGCTAGGTGGAATTCGTTTTGACTGCGGGTAGTAGCAGATAATCTTGCAAATTCTCAATTTTGACTTGCATGTGATATTCGCAATTTCGATGCATTTGCAAACTCCAGAAAAAGTGAAATATTTAAGGAATGCCGTGAAAATTGAAAAAATTATAATTTTATTGGATTTTAGAAAAAAAATAATGAATAAAATAAAATTTTATAGAAATTGATGTAAAAGTGAGAAGATAAAATATAATTTTATAAGAATTAATAAAAAAATAAATGATTTGAGTAGAATTTTATATATATTTATTATAATAAAAGAAACGATTGATAAGTGAAATTATTTTGAAATTATTTTTATTTAATAAAAATTTTGAGTTAATTGTGTTTCCAAATTAAAATTTTGAAATAGTGGAAATTTGTAATGATCTTGGCTGTTTTGCAAACTCGTCCTTTACACATACAGCTGGACCTACTGACAATATTCGTGTTGCCATCATTGTTAGCTATTCCGAGAACCACCCAAGCTTTGAACCCAGAGCCACCGCCTTGGAGTGTAATGTAATTTGAATGCAATGTTTTTGAATTTTGGGAACAAGTGGAGAGATAACTCAGAGCAGGCAGGACTTGTTGCTTAGTTTACGCTTGGATTGTTAATTTAAAGCTCGACAAGCTAGAAATGCTGCAGTATTTGAATGTGAGCTTTCCCAGATGCACGTATCTCCCAATTTAAAACGGCAATTTCAAATCTTATTTGGTGTCATGGTTTTGTACTTATTCGGCCCAAGGTATCGCTCAACATAATAATGTCTCCTTTCAAGAGTTTTAAAGTCTGCTAGCTACTCCATCCAAGATGCAGGTTTTAAGCCTTAAGGCACCAGAACCAATGCGGTGTTGTCGGTTTTGCAACCAAGTCAAAGATATGACCCATCTCTTAATTCATACCATGCATATATCGAACTCAGAATAGCTTGTTGGTATCAGTGCTCTGCTATCTTATTGTTTATTCCGCAGAATCTCCTTCTTTGTAAGTCGTCTCAGCGCTACGCTACTTTATAGTACACCAAGTTGTGCATCCTGCATGTGCATCCTGCAATTAAGCCGGAGAAAACAAAACTGTAGAATAATTACAAGCATGCCTGGCATATGAAGCTATCAGATGTGCCCGATTTCAGATGGTTTCAACACCTGTCAAGATAAACCCGCAAAATCTTTTGTTCAATCTGTTAACTTTGGTTCCACGTCAGTGACAACTAGATACATCATGCTTGATAAACTCCTAGTTCAGTGCTTAAATTTGTCTATTTTTTGCTCCTTCTAATTTAACCCCAGATGAACTCTTGCTATTACCATTAGGACATACCCATTTCATAAATTTCACCTCTCCCGTGTAAGAGTGAGCCTTGTTAACGTCCATTTCCGATTCGATAGGGTTATTTCATGCAAAATATTGTTCTTTTGGGAATCTGTCTAGTTTCTGTTTCTGGGGTCTATATATAAATATATTTTTTCTGAACAAGTTTCGAGTTACCTCAAGTTGAATCCCGGATCCTAAGTAGAAAACCGCATATAATAACCTAAATTAGTTTACAACTGGCCTATAATTACCCTAGTTCTGCCTAAAATCATCTTTCAGATACGAAGCTGTCAACTGCACGATTATACACGTTATGATCACCTGTCAAGATATGACCTACAGTGAACTTTCTGTTCAGTCTGCTAATTCTGGTTCGACGTCAGTGACAGTGAGATACATATTGATATATAAGCGCGGCCATTAGATCAATTATTTGAACCCAGATTGATTCTTGCATTAGGACCCATCCATTAGATCAATTAGAGCGTCAGAGGAATGAGAACATAATAGGCAAAGAGGAAACGAATTATGCCTTCGTTTCCAGCAATAGAAGTCTGTTTTCTTTATTTTCCGGAAAAAAAGAATTATTTGATAAATTCTCTCTTTAAATTCTGGCAATGCATCTGCTAATCCATGGGTTGACGAGCATTATGGGAACAACTTCATTTCATTTTCTTGAAGATAGGACCCGAAATCCTCAGTTTAAGAAGCCAATCGTCCAGCCATAGAGGACATGTCTGCGATTGGAGCACCAGGTCGAAGACAACCGTTGCACTTTCGAACACGCAGAAGCACTTCCTCATTGTAGGCCCAATTCTAGGATATTGATAATCGATGGACTCAGAATGCACAAGCCTTCTGGCAGCTAAAATGGAACCAGAAAACCTGCATGAATCATAATACATCCTTTTGCCTAGTAAACATCAAACTACTGCATAACTAGACCTCACCAACTTGATTTTCGAAAATGATCCAGTTAAAGTGATATATCAATTTAACTAGTTTCAGAAATACATTGATTTCACCAAACCACCATCTAGCAACTGCTACCAATTGTTCCGTACATGTCCAATCAGATGCCTTCATACCAAAACTCCGAGGAAAGAAAGCTCAAGAATAAGTTGCTCACTTTTATGAGTTTTTTTTGTTTTCCGTTCAACAATTAACATACTGGTTCTAGGCGAGGGTAATCTCTTCATCTCCGAAACTCAAATTCAAAGTTTGTAGCTTGAAGCCTGAACCTTGCATGGTCTCAACCAAACTGGAAGCCACTCCTGTAGCTTGTACTGTAGTCTGTTTTGTCAACTAAATGAAAGAAAAAGGGAAGTATTATCTCCACGTCTCTTTTGTAAAGAAAGCAAAACATATATTGATCAGGAATATTGAAAAGAAGAAAAAATATGAAATGAGCACTAGTCTCGATAATGACCCTGGACAGATGGCAGTCCACCAGAAGCAATGGATGACTGTCCAAGGGATTGAAATAAAGATTTTGTGCAAGTACGGTTCATTATGAACATCAAGTGAGGTTTCCAGCAGCTTTTCAAGTGGAGAACTTTTGAATCCATTGAAATGTTTAATCAAAATATAGTAAGCAACTGCTCCACACACCTCCACACTCGCAATTCCCTCCACAACTTGAACCTTCAAATCAGTAATGCCCTGTGTGCCCTACGCAAGAAAAAAAAAGAATCAGCAATGGAGGGAAGCAACGAGTTAAAGCTCCAACTTATCAGCTCTTGCGTTAATAGCCATATTTTTACTCTGGCAATTTCTCCAGACATATGTCAATATGAGACAGAACAGTAATTCAAAAATTACACAACCCACAACTACCAAAACAAATTCACCGCAAAATTCAGAACCCATAAAAAAAAAAAAATTCCTTGAAACTAATTTGAAATAAACAAAAAAAAAAACGAAGTATATTGACCATATAGTTCTCTATGCCATACCTTCCCCTCCACCATTTGATCCTGATCCACCCTCTTCCATAATATATTAGATCTGCTTTTGCCACATACTTAGATCAATACTTTTGATTGAATAACAGATTTCACTAGACTAGGTTGAATTAAAAAAACTACTGAGAAAACATTTAGAAATCCCATTACAACCGACTGACCTAGCAATTAAAGAGGTTTAGACTTAAATTATATACAAAGATGTATATCTGTTAAGTTCCAGTTCAAAGTCCAATTCGCATTATCCCCAATGATGGAAAGCAGAGAATTGGACTCGGTGGCTTCCCGTCCTCGCCTTGACACTCCGTCTCTAGCACATACTTTTATCAAATGATTACGGTACAGAGTTCGATATAGAACAGAGAAAACAAGGGGCTCTATTCTTCCACTATCAAAACACCTTATTATCGTCTCCGGAACTCCTCACAATGACATTTTGATATAAAAGAGTCGGGAGCATATGGATTTACCTCTAAGGCTTTGGTCACAGTAGGAATAGCTGCTTCGTACATTGTGCCCTCTGCCTTCGAACATACAAACCGTGGAGACCGTCAGTGATACAAACCCATAATAAATGTACTTAATTTTCCAAATTAGACAAATACTAGTTGCAACTACACAATGGTGAGACAAGAAAAGGTACCTGAAAGAACATGGTGAGGGTGTCAGACGGGGAAACGGGCACTGAAACGGCCGGTTGCTCCGACGAAGACGGCGCTTCTTCTTCTTGTGCTTCTTGCGGTTCATCTGGAATTATTAGGGTTTCTTCTTCGACAGACCTCACTATTCCAAGGAGTGGCCTGTTGTTCTTCTTCTTTTCGACCATGAAATGCCCGGGGAAGTTCGAAAAGCCATGGGTTCGAAGATGGAGGTTTTGAGACGGGAGAGTCTGAGAGGGACCGGCGACAATTCTAAGGCGATTAGTGGAGATGCGAATTAAGGGAGCGGACATTACTGTTGTGGCCATTTTCTTCTCCGAGCTTCTGTTCTACCCCCCAAAAGTTTTGTGCTTAGCTCCCTATCCAAATCCACATCCAACCCCCTGGAAATAAAAGTTTCTGCTTAGAGAAAAAAATCTTCCTTTTTTTCCCAAGAGCACTTTTTTTTCCTCTAGATAACGGTAGCGCTTGTTTGTTCAAAAAAAATTTAAAATTTTAAGAATTTTTTAGATATTCAGAAAAATTTTGAATATGAATATATGTATAGATATTAAAAAATTTAAAATACATTTTACTTGCTCGAACATATCAAGGTTGAGACCGTTGGTAAAAAGTTTTTTCCTTTAGTCCTATAATCGAGACCGTTGGAGACGTAGAGTTTAGCGAGAGATTATAAGAGGCGTCGACTGGACCTCTTGGTAAAGATTGGGGGCCCAATAATGGAGGAAACAACTTTCAGTGGGTTTTCTTTGTTTTGGATTTCTTATTCGCGTTTGTTCGGTCGGACTGGACTATTAATACAAGAAGATCACGAACAAATGGACCCAGTGCCCAACGATAACGCTTGGTCAGGTGAAAGAGTAAATATTTATACGCCTAAACAAGTACTCCTGCCAACGAAACTCCAAAAATTCGATCCGGCAAAGACTAACAGCTAAAACTAAAAGTCTGAATTCATATTGCCATAAATCATCCGAAGAGCCTGCAAAAGACTTTTTGATTCTGGCCCCAAAGGATAACAATTCTATCCAAGTCAGGTAACAACGTCTCAGCCAAAAATACAGTTGTAGCTACTTCCTCTGATATTGGAGCTACATCTTCCTACAATCCTCTACAACTTGTCCATCTGCATGACCATAAGAACTAATCATTTTTACTGTAACAAAGAGATCAATGAAAAATCAGTAGTGTCGCAGGAATTTCACCATACCCCTGAGGTCTATAGCTAAGTTTGCTTGAGCATCGGCTTCAGAGTTAAATTCCTTGAAAATGAACAAAAACGTTATTTGCATTCAGACACTTGCCTAACCCAACAGACACTACTAACCCAACACAAGTAAGCACACACATTGATCACACTCTGATAACACTGTTAGTGTAGCCAGGCTACAGCTTGCAATGCTTGTTATGGATAGAAAAGTGCATTATTGGGAACTTATACAAGGAAAAAAAAAAGAGAGCCCACCAACTAGTGTCTTATATGCCCGGAGGAACCAGAAGAACATTTGAATTGATGCAGGTGGTCTAAGACAATGCAATCCAATAAGACCGAATAGTGAAGAAACAAGAAACCATTTGCATGTACCCTAAAGACATGATAGATCTCGAATGTCAGAAACTTATCCTTGAGCTCCTTGGCCTCTTTACACAAGTCAGCCATATTCTGGTTTTTGGTTTTCCAAAGCCCCTGAATCTGTGACACGAGAATGCCTCCACGGGAATAAATGTTAAAGAAACAACACAAAAAAATATACAGTGTATCAATAAGGAAAGTCGTTTTAAAAGTAAATCAAATAAAAATATATTTATACGCCATCAGCACATCTACCACTTTACAATAGCCTGGACAGATGCATCCTCACTATGACCAATCCCTCAGCTACACTCACATGGTATCACATCAGAAAAGTGCTGACCAGATAGATAGATTGATGACAAGTAGGAAGTAGGATAAATACAACAATCATGCCACATTAGCACCCTTGATACATATCTTCCTTCTTTTCAGTATACCCAAGCTAATTCCACCATAAAGGAATTGAAGATTTATATACATGTACAAGTTTTGTACCAACAGACTTCGAAAAAGATGCACCTCTCATGATGATATAGATGGCATAAATGAAAATGACACCTATAAGGTCAACCAAAGGCCGATAAAGGCACCTGTCAGTCGTAAACCAAGGTTGGTTATTGGATGTAGTGCCACCAACGTGACTATGGTAACACTCTTGTCCCCCCCACCCCGCGCACCCCCTTCTTTCTCTTCTCTCTTTGCTTTTTCTTTTATTTATCACTCTTTGCCTTTGCTTAGATTTTCATTCCACCAGCTTGGTCTCCCTCTATCTCTCCTATCCACACCATGTTTCTAATTATACATTTGAGATATGTAAATGAAGAAAAAATGAGGGAGATTGTAGACACGACAAACCTGCATACAAACAAGTTTAGAGTCTCCTTGGACACGTATATGCTTATATCCTTTTTTAAGAGCATGTTTCAAACCCAAGATAACAGATCGATACTCAGCAACATTATTTGTCGCAATGCCCACCCCTTCACTCAATCGGCAGACCTACCAAGGCTCAGGGTCAGAGAGAGCAAAGTTTTGACAAGGATACAGAAAGTTAAAAACACCTCAAAGCCTTCAGTTAACTGCATACCATACTTCCATCTTCAGCACGCAGCACAGCTCCTGCGCCTGCTTGTCCAGGATTTCCTTTTGAAGCACCGTCAAACTCCAGAGTACAGGAATGCTGGGCATAAACATGGATTGAGACTTATTTTTGCACCATTAGCTCATAGATTATGCTCCTCATATTTATAGCTTGATAAAAGCTCCTATGTAAATACAAATATATTTCATAACGGAGTTCATGACTCTTTGCAGTGGAGGATTTATAACAATAGCCAACACCTTATTCATCCTATGCATGTGTTGGCACACCTCTAGACAGGTTTGGACACACTTCACATTGCAATCACATGTATATAATGCAATATTATGCAGAACAATAAGATTACATATCATCAAAAAAATAACACAACAACAAATCATTTTTCTTGATATGCAAGGTTCAGATCTAAGATGCACCTTAACCTGATCATTCCTGGTAACACCTATGGGTCATAACAATGAGAGTACCATGATACTGCTGGATCCACGACAAAATCATCCAAGTACATTAGTTTATAATTAGTTGATGCCAAATGCCATGCAAGAATCTCATGTTTTACTTGCTTTTCAAGAGTGACAATGACCAAAAGGACATACTTGTTCCATAAAACACATACACAGATAAACTATACAGCCACATTCCACTGTCTAAAATTTGGGGAGTTACAACCATAGGACACCTTGTGTTAAAGCACAACACTCCTTTCCACTTTGCACCTACTGAAACAAATATTCAACAAAAAAAAACTCAACTGAGAGTGAAATCATTAAATAATACTGAATAAAAACCCTAACTTACATACAAGTCTGGTTCTCTGACTATTAAGCCTAGTTCCATCCGTGGATGAGTACACCTCGTACTTCCATCATACATATATTTAACCATTAGAATGGGATGAAAACAACATTAACACAAAATGGCATATGCATGCAAGTAAATCGAAGGACATGGATACTTGTCAGATTACATATATAATCGTATATGCATAGTAAAAGCAGTAGAGTTGCCGTGTCAGGACATGCAAGTGCATGAATGGTAAACATCAGGGCAGCCACTTACACAACTAGAAGGAATTGCTTGAGTCTTGTTGCCATAATCTAACTTCAAATGTTTCTTCTGAGGAATTGAGGAAAATGAAGTTGACCCACCCATCTCCTGCTGAAGAAAACCGCACAACATGAGTACTCACTACTACAGCATAGTCAACAAATACTCTCAACACACCCTCGTGGGGTACTTTCCCATCATTATGCCAATTTCCTTTAAATCCAACATTCTCTCTTATTCCTCTTACAAAAAAATATATGTATTGGAAAAACGACCCACTATTTTTTTCTTTTTCTAATGGACCATATTTTGTAAGTTTGAACTTACAACAATGGCAATGCCTGAATGAAGCACTTCCTGCGATCTCTTTGGGGGTGAATCCTTGTCTCCTGCTCTTACACTAGAAGAAGCTGGTTGCTGAAAGAAAAGTGATATCATCAATCACACAACCAATAAAGAACAATAAAATCTCTCTAAAATCTCAGAGCTGCGTTGCTAACAACTTCTGTCTATACCACAGAAGAAAGGGACAATTAGAGACTCTTGATAACTCTACACCAAACCATTTTCTTTTGGAGAGACGGGGGAGGGGGATTCATAGTTGTTCAACGTAATACATAACAAGAACAAAACAACAATTGAAAGGGCCAACACTAAATTAGCCAAAAGAAAAGCAATTGAACGGCATCTGATGTTCTTCTTTTAGACAAAGATAGCATATATACTGCATATTGTTAACGAAGTATATAGAATGCAGAAATTTAAAACAGTGAGTAATTAATTAGTGAAACATCTATTCATAATTTAGATATGAAATACGGAAAGGTTAAGGTGCTTAGTTAACAAACCTGAAAAGGACAAGCAACAAGTTTTCCAAACATATCTTCTTTCAAATCAGCAGCACTGATAGAATAAATAGCGTTCTTGAGCCCATGGGAGGCAATTTTCTCCTCTGCCTCCTGAGGCAAATCATATCCTTTATACACACTTATTGAAGGGTTGCACACCTACAAAAGCAAAAGAAACGTTATTTCCCTATTCTGCAGTAACACAAATTCCTGAGAATAAGAATCACCTGGTTTTGATTTCTGAATATTGTATGTCATAGCTTAGACAATCAAAAGAAGGGAAAAATCATATTACGAGCCAATGTAACTGGGTACATCTATGTGACGACACTAGAATCATCCCCACCATGCAGATGGCGTTAAATCATTCATAAAACCCAAAACCACGCATGTTATAACGTAGCTGAGAATTATAAAACCCCAGAGTCTCATAGCTGCGAAAGTGAGAACCTCCTTACAGAAATCGCAGAGAGATTACATCAAAGTTATAACGTAGACCAGTAGAGCAATAATGGCCCGTAGCAAACGTGCCCCGTTTGGACAAGCAACCTAATTTACAAACTGACAACTAAACGCATGCAGGAAAGCCTCAGTTTTAAACACGATGGCACCAGAACCAAGCAATGTAGCATGTAAAATCAGTGGCACAGAATACAACAATGCCAAAACAAAAAAGCCTTGCCCTTAAACGGAGTGAAATATTGGACTATGCAGAGTAAAAAAAAGAAATAAGTTTCCAAAACGAAGAAGACCTTGAAGGCCAAATTCAACTGGGTAGACCAAAATTAGGTTACAAGGTAGCAAGGAGATTACTGAAGATCCGGCTTGAGCTTGGCAATCTCTCAAACTCTTGTAAACGCCAACGATATCTCCCTTCCGTACAATATAAAATGCGTCCTTCTCTTCCTCCATTACCAGCCAATACCGAAATCTTCGTTACGGCGCTGCAAGCAGCACCAAATGTGAAAACTCATCAAAATCTAAAACTTCACTCAAACCATATGATCACGGCGATGAGCGAAACCCTAACTTTTCTAGAAGTTCAGCAAATTTCCAGAATTTCGCTTAAAATAGTCCCGTACCTTAGCAGAGACGGGTTGTGCAGCCCACTGAGAGAAAGGGAGAGAGAGAGAGAGCGAGGTACACCCTAGTCGCAGGTAAGTAGTCGGTACGTTTTGAAGCGTGGCATGGCAGTCGGCAGAAGGAGAGTCGTGAAGGACGAAGAGGAAACGGTTTGTGGGCTTTGGCGGGAAAAGCAAAACAGCAAACGATGGTTCATGGGCCACACACTCCGGAGGCCGGAATCCAAATGTCAATGTAGCCCACTACGATCACCACTTGTGATTAGCACGTGCACTAAATTTTCTTCTTCTTGTTTTTATTCCCTTCTTTTCCGCTCTTCCTTAAAAAATTGAAGTCTTTGCCCTTAGGCGTGTTAAAACTCTCCTTTCGTTGAGGGGAAAATATCATGCTTGGCAAGAAAAAGAATAGAAAAAGAGGGAGCAAAGAGAAGCCAACGAAAATAAAAGAAAAAATACAGTTCAACCGTGAAATGAAAGGAATAAAAGATCGACTCAGTCCAATATAACAGGTAAAATAGTTAGCATATAAAGAACAGCTACATCAAGTATGATTTATTAAGGACCTAAGCGTACATCTTTTTATATGGCGGCAGAGACAGAACACCCACGAATAAACCATAGCGCTTCTTGATAGAGACCGTTATACTATACAAGGGACAAAGAGTAAGTTCATGTCACAGGCTACACAGCCCAGGTAGTCCATACATATCGAGCATATACCATCAGACATCAATTGGCTGCAGGAATATAGCCGATCCAGCTCTGTTTCATCACTTGTACGGCCTATTGTACAAGTGTTCAAGACTTCAAGAGGTTTGCATTTTCTTAAAGGTGATATTAATTAGCCCACTGACAAACGTGACGATCAAAGTATAGTCTAAGACCTCTTTGGAATGCAAACACCGTCAAGAAGATTATAGCACCAACAGCTAGAAGCAATCTTGCAGCCGGATATTCTATCTCGACATTGTAGCGTTCTCGCATCCATCAAAGAAGTCTGTCAGCTGGCACTACCTTCACTAACCTGGCCAGTTCAAATGACTTGAAGCCTTTCCCATAACACAAACTGAGATCCAGTGGTGTTCTTCCATCCTGAAAGCAGTAAAAGCCATAATTACACCTTCACTGAAAGCAAACAGGAGAAACTTTTGCTTCTCGTTCTCATGCTTCACCAAAGGTTTAACTTTATAAGAGAAAAAATGAATGACGACATATCGTAGGTGAAGAAGGATGTCATGCAGATCACAAAATTCTCTCGACTGATTGACCAGATTTATTCCTATAATTCAACTATAATTGGCAAAAGAAGAAAGACTAGAACTGACATCATTGTAATTGTTGCGAATATTTCTGATTTTAGAATTCACCTTATTTCTTCTGTTTTTATCTGCACCATTGACTAACAAAACTTTGGCTATATATCTGTTTCTGCTTTGAATGGCAATGTGCAATGGAGTCCACCCATCCTGAAAGAACCCAAAAACATGCTATGAGACAAAATATGTACAGCATATTGGCATTTGGAAATTTAAAAGACCCGCTTACATTATCTGCAGCATTTAGATCCACCCTATATTTGATCAATAACTTCACACTTTGCAAGGCACCAACTTGAACCGCATAATGAAGTGAAGTAGCACCATCCTGACACAAGGATAAAGATTTAAAGCTACTGTTTCTGAGATATATGCTGTCAATTCACGAAAATCAGTATCTTATCCTCACCCGGTCTTTAACATGAGGACTCGCACCTTTTCTTAGAAGATGACTAATCACTGCCTCCTTCTTGCCTATAATTGCCTTGTGCAGCGCTGTGAGACCATCCTGCTTTGCCATACTATTTAACATTTCTGTGTCCAGATATGCTATCAACTTTGGGGCAAAAATGTCGAAGTAGTATCTGAACAATTCTCACCTGATCAACCGTATCAATATGGAGCCCAGTTTCAAGTAGCCTATCCATGAAAGGTACCTGACCCGATAGAGCAAGAGTGTGGAGCGGGCTCCATTTTGCCTGAATGATTAAGATACAAGGCATAAAAGGATTGAAAGGAGATAGACACTCGGTCATAATTTCATTTGCACAGCAAGAGTTCCATAGCAGTTATTGGTACGTTCAGCAATATGCTCCCTACAATTATTTGGGATAACTATAAACTAGAAGATATTTAATCAGCATAAGAAATTACTGCAGCCTCCTAACTATATGACGAGAGGAAAGAAGGAAGCTGATCACTGTTTTCAAAGCTTACAGTTGATATTTTTCCCAGGTTAGGTGCCGCATTCTGTTGCAAAATTGCTCTTTCTTCTGGTCCCAAAAGCTTTTCAACCTCTGCAGAGATTACCAAAGTTGACAACAGTTGCTTGGCTTTTGCAAAGGAGCTTAAAGAATGCACAAGGAAAAAGATGCAGTGCACAGACACCAACAATTTATGTTTCTCATGGTCCTAATAATTTGGAATAAGGAACTGATGTTTTCCTTCTAATTAATGCAGGCTGGCAGCACAACCAAGGGGTCAATTTGGTCCGATGCAACCTCAGACTCCAACCAACAAGAGTCTGGTTGGGATGATATTTTTGGCTTTTAGATGAGCTTGTTCCTGTCCTGAACCACGAAGGCCAAATGGAAGTTTTCCACTTTGGTCTAACATGAACCTCAGACTCCAACCAACAAGAGCGAAGGAGTTTCAGATCTTTTATGGAGGTAAGAAGCAAACTAATACAAATTACTTACACCGTTAGCGGCCAACCCTTTCCCTATCACACAATCACTGGGGAAAAAAGACTAAAAGCAGTGTGCCCTAGCTTTTGAGCGTCTTTCTACTTCAAATCATTTGCGCTCATTGAAAACACTAATTATAATAGTGGAGAATGAATAAAAGGTTCTAGCAAAGTATGACCTTCTGGAAGACACTCCTCGTACTTGTATGTTGTGGGCTCATCAACGCTAGTTGTAGCTGAAGCATTTCTTTCTTCCTCCCAATCACTCTCATAATCCAAGTCATTTTCTTCCACTTCCTTATCTTCTTCATCGTATTCACTACCACTGCCATCATCAGGATCTTCCCAAGTAACCTGTTGGGTTTGCAATGAAGAAACTCTGTTTGACCCACCCACAGAAGTGCTCGCTCTTGGGTGGTTCTCAGCAATAAGAAATCAAATTTGCCCCTTCTCGGACTACGTACTTTCAAACTGGTGCTACTATAAGGAGCAGCTACAGCAGTAACAACAGAATAAGTTGATTTGATGAAAAAGTTGCCGTAGCCCAGGACACCATTTTTCAAGCCTCTTTAACTGTCAAAATTTATACAATATTGCATCAGATATGACCGTATTCAAAGGCCTATTGTTCCAAATATAAATATGGGTCCTACACATTGTGCATCGCATGTGCAGAGCCACTTCATACACAATAGAGCGACTGCCACGGCTAACCGTAGCATTTTCCTTAAGGCAGATGCTAAGGTTCAAGAGACAATGCATGCGTCAATAGAGCATTTCTACAAACATATCCTGTGCTATTGTAAAAAACGACACCGTAAAAGGACCGCATAAGAACTTTAGGAAGGATAAAAACGAGGACACTATGGTTCCAAAAGTGCAGTCTTATCTTCCTCAATACCAGGCAAAGATGCCCAGCGGGAAATGGTCAGTAGGGAGTCCGATTGGGAAGAAAATGTAGGAAAACTAAATGATTCCAGAAAAAAAAAAAACACATATATTCACTTCGCCTGAGTTTTCTAAGCACCACAGAGAACCTTAGAATCAATAGAAGAAGAAAGATAAGAGGAAGTGCCAGACCTAAAACAAGAAGCGATGTTAAAAGTTTGGCGGGACTTGTTTGTAACCAAAACTAGAACAAACTTCTCAAACGCGTTTTCTTGTCTATTCACCTTGCTTGTGTAACCGTCCTTTTTCGAGAGGTATATAAAAGCCAGCGAATCAAAATGGCGTCGCCCGGGTTCGAACCGGAGACCTTCAGTGTGTTAGACTGACGTGATAACCAACTACACCACGACACCTCTGATGTAATTGAGCGTGATAATTAACACACAAAATTTACGGACTTTCTAAAGAACGAAAATAACGTCCAGATTGTTTTTTCTTAGCAGAAATAAAGTCCAAATGTTAAATCCATTAAAATGTGAAGGCAGATCTGACACACCATGCCAGCCATAAGAAGTTTGGAAATCTAAGGTATATATGTATTGGGCAGTGAAAAGATGGGGTCACAATCTTGTAACACTGATTTCTTACTACGTAACCATCACTCAAAGATTGTTTTTAGCGACTCAACTTACTCATTACTAAACTCAACCTCATTTCTGAATCAGGATTCTCTAAGAATTTATTGTTCGAATTGCAATATACAATTTAAAAAAAGATAGACACAATAGGTGGATTATACACCATTTTAATATTGTCTATATAAATTTTCGGACAATTAGACCATACCATAAAATTTACCTATTATGTTTGTCTCTCTCTAAATTGCACCGTATAATTCGTGCACAAATTATAAGAAATCCTCCTCCCTCATTTCTCTTTTATGAGGGAGGGATGTCGTCCTTACTGACTTATTAGACTTTTTATCCTACACTGCATCAACTTTTCTGCCCGATATCATTTGATGATTTGGAAATTAAAAACATGTGGGACAGTGGGAGGGTTTTTTTGTTTCTTTTTAAAGAGTTCGCTGAATTTGGCCATCAAGCCACTAGGGAAGTCTGGACGGTCCTTGGGAAAGACGCAAACATTCAATACAAGAGATTTTTTTGTAACTTTGTAAAGAGCAACTGAGCAAGAACAGGAGACACACGAGCTAGCAGCGCCAATGCAAACGCCATCACGATACCAACAAAAAAACATTTCTTTGTTCGCTGTTAAATCTGTGAGCTTTAGAACCAACAAGAAAATTTTGATTTGCATGCAAGGGGATAAATTAGCCGGCCAAATTCTCTTGGCAAAATCGAGCACGAAAATCAAATGTTCCAAACAAGTCACAAACTTTGTAACATTATACCCAATTTGTGGGCAATATTCACCAAAATGAATTTTTCATAAAAGAAATTCATTTCAAAGCCAAATCATAAGCAAACAAATAAAGAAATCCCTCTTTACAGAAAACGAAGTCTCTGTTTTACGTTTACGTGAGAGTCAGTGAGACTGAAAGCTAGGGAGCTACACTGTTCTCGTTGTGGGGGCCTGATATATATGTTCGGATCCTTTTAAGTAGCATTACAAGGTTGTTTTCGAATCAACAAGGTATTTCTTATTATTCAAACGTCAACAACATATATGTGACTTTACAATGAATAGAATTTGATTTACTCTGTCATTCTCTGACTGGCGGTCCCAAATAGCAATCTGCTCCTATGGCTGTATCCAGCTGCAGCTCAGGGTTTAACGCTTCATAACTTGAGATTCAATCAAATATGAATCTTAGAACTTGGTATGTTTTAGCTATTTAAGACCAGTATATGTCCCAAAAATATAAGCTCGGAAAAAAAAAAATCAATTCGTCTCCTCCACTTCAGTTGAGCTGCTCACCAATTAAATCCAAGCCTACGACCAAGAAAGTCAACCCTTGGAATAGCAAGAAATAGAAATGAACTCCATGAGAAGATAAGAGACTTCTGGCTGATGCAGTGAGTAGAAGAAAAGCAAGCGCAAGCTCCTGTCTGTAGAGCTTGTTCCTCTTCTTCACAGAAGGGAGTTTTTGGTCCTTGAGCTTACTCAGCAATTCTAAACCGGACTCAGAATGCCTTCTAAGGATCTTCTCTTCACTCGAGGGCTTTGATTCCCTCTCGACTAAGGCCAATAGATCTGATTCAGATGATCTACCTGTCTTCTTGGTCACAACCCACTCATAAGCGCTTCCCAGCTGAAACAGCCCAGAGACCATGGCATTGAATTTTGTAACGGACATTGTGTTCTCAAAGAGTAGGTAAGGAACCAAGAAAGGGAAAGATTTGGGTGATGGCAGAATATTCAACAGTGACATGAAATGGGAACATAACAGATTACCCAAACAGGTAGTTCTGCCTCAGGTATGAACATGGTCAACGGAAGTATGACACAAAACAATGTGAATGAGTAAAAGGGAAGTATAAGTTTCCTTAGCAGAAAGTTTGCCTTCTTCCACCTCAAGATATCTGCACAAAGAAAAATCCAAAATTTATCAAATCATTCAGAATTTTAAGGTTAAAACACGAAAAACGAAGTCAGCAGACAAGGGAAATGAGGAAACCTTCGATGATATGATAGCAGGAAGGCACAAACGGAAGAGCTGCATTGGACCCGAGTGCCAACGATGCTGTTGTTTCTTGTAAGCTTCGTATGACTCCGGCAATTCACAAAGCGCCTTGACATCATTAAGGAAGATGAATTTCCATCCGTTCAAGTGGGCTCGAACCGCAATGTCCATATCCTCGACTGTGGTTCTCTCCAGCCAGCCTCCTGATTCCTCCAAGGCCTTTATTCTCCAAACACCTGCCGTTCCATTGAAGCCAAAGAAATTGAGGAAAAAGCCATTCACTTGCTGCTCCACCTCAAAATGGAAGCACAGATTGACATTTTGGAGCCTTGTGAGCAAATTCTCATCCTTGTTCACAAACGTCCAGCGAGCCTGTACAAGACCCAATTCAGGATCTCCCTGTAAAAAAATCACAACATCCTTAAAGAGTGACTTTTGTTAAAAGCACCAAAAGAAAACGTTCTATTTTTATTTTTTTTAGTAAGAAAACGTTCTATTTTGATTTCGCTTGCATTACCTTGAAGTGAGGAATTGTCAGTTTAAGGAAATCAGGATTGGGCTGGAAGTCTGCGTCAAATATTGCAACGAATTCATAATCCTTGACATAGTCGCAGGCCATGGCTGATTTTAGATTGCCTGCTTTGTACCCAGATCTGATTAGTCGATGCCTATAGATTATGTTGATCCCTTTCTCGCGCCATGAGTCGACTTCATCATTGATCAGACGCTGTAGAGCTCCGTCATCTGAATCGTCCAGAACTTGGATCAAAATTCGATCTCTCGGCCAATCAAGCTCACAGGCAGCAGCAATTGATTGCACATACACCTGAATCAAACATGTCGTTTACGCACCAGACTAAAAACAGAGTTGCACAAGAAAATAAATCATCGATGAAGAATTAATTTGGTTAAGAACCGATTGTTAATGGAGTTTTGAGAAGATGAACACATTACTACAACTATCGGAAGGTGAGAAATTCAAATTTCATAGGGGCAAAGCCAATGCAACTATAATTAAATTTCAAGTTTCCTAAACAACAAATAAGCATGTGCCAATACACACCCAGAAACAGAAAACAAGTTGGCTATATGCTCTTACCTCTCTCTCATTGCACATGGGAATCTGAACCAGGACCATTGGGAAACGTGTAGAATCCTCTATGTCAAAAGTTTCTCCTCTTATTTTGGGTTTCAACTTCTTGTACTTAATCCAGAAGCACCCGAGGCATAGAACTAGCCGATCGAGTGACTGAATCAAGAATAGCACAATGCAGAATTTTGATAGCAACATCACAAAAGGAGCAAGGTAGTCAACCCTAAACGAGAGCCAAGCCATGTAAGACCACTGCACGAGACCATGAACCTCCCAAGGCTGAATCATTTGCAAATTCCATTTATTGAAATGCGCAATGACTTCTAACGCCAAAGCTAGAATAGATATAGCTAGAAAAACTTTGATAACTCTATACAAGCTTCCTCTGCTTTTGGATTCTTCTTCACTAACATCAGACAAGGCAATGCGTTTCTTGACTGATGCAAGCATGGCCTTGAAAGCCATGGCAAGCCATGAAAGACTGGTCAGAGCTCTGTGAGCTTTGAGAAGAAGAACCCATGTAAATTGCTTAGGACTAACAGCCTTCTGTTTGTCCGGAAACAACGACGAATCCGTACCCTTGAGCTCCAGCACAGAAAAGTTGCCCGGCTTCTCAACTGTGACCACAACAGAGTCTGGCACCATTTCGTTTCCCCAGAATTGAATTTCGCAGGAAAGAAACTCGAAAAGAAATCTCCCCCAGCAAGATTTTTTTTTTTGGAAGGAGAGAGACCATGCACTCAACTGCTCAAGCCCTTAAACTACTGATACAGATGTACACGGCACAATATATATATTTTTCTTGGTTTGAATTTTAAAAAAACAAAAATATATACCCATCTCATGACCTCATGAGATGCTTAAATGTAACCCATCTCATGAGGTCCAGCTTAGGCTTGTACGGTAAATAGTCTAGAAATTAGGAGTGACAACTAGGTACAGCCAGAGCCAAGCTGCAGATCAGCAGATTCAGCCCCCACAGAAAGCTCTTCCTGTCTGCTGATTCCTGGCGCCTTCTTGCATGTATAAAATGTGAAACGTCCCTTCTCAGTTCTCACCTCACTGCTTTCACCGAAGCTGAAGCTTCTATCTTGGGTTTTCGTTCAGATCATCTTATTAACCGGCATAATTTTTTTCTCAGAGGTGCAAAAAGTCAGATCTACAACAATTACTAAAAGTCTATACGGGTTTGGTTGGATCTACGAAACCTCAGAGCCAATCCAAGTACTAACTCGTACTTTGGAATGATTGCATAACAATACAAAAGGGCTCGAAAGGCAACTTCTGTAATCTTTTTGCACCTTTTGCGTATAACATGTGCACCTTAATTGTCAAAAAAGGAATCTACATAAAGTATGCGTGAATATTAGGTGTATAAAGTGCGAAAAGATTTGCTCATTTCTATGAACAAAAATGATATTTTGGGGCCTTTTTTTTCATGATAGAAGATCGATTTAAGGGGGCTTTAAGAGGCAGCAGTGTTAAAATCATTCATGTCAAATCTGAAAAATAATTATGGCAACAAATTGAGCATGCATTAGGGAGTTATATTTGGACCAAAGATATGGTCACTGGCTTATATAATGAATCATCTTTACTTATCTTTCAGATAGAATACAAGAACATAACGTCCTGTTAATATTTATGTTTTTTCTAAAAAAAAATTACGAAAAGATCGGGCAAAGTATAAATTGATAAAGGTGAGGTAAGAAGTAAATATTTTTTAAAAAAATACGTTTAAATTTGATTCTTGTAGTATTTCTTATGCCAGTCAAGAATGTCAGGCAATCGGGTGATGACTAATTTTGTGCTTGTTGGTCAGGTTAATCATTTAGACATAATAAATAATAACTATATAGATACCCACAAGACTTTAGAATATTCTCACTTATGTGAGCAAAAGCCACCGATTTCTTTCCTTCCCTTCCCTTCCCTTTCCCTTTTTTTTTTTTTTTTTTCTAAGCTGTCGGTGCGACATGGGCTATGAGTTGTCTTTTTGGGCAAGTGCAAGTCATGTCAATTTGTATGATTTTGGCAGAGCTGCCACTAATCAAGGGAAGTCAAATCCAGCATCAAATTTTTGTTTTCATGCTAGGATACGTGATTACTCTTCTTTCTCTTGATGCAAAATTTCTACAACACTCACAGAGTTGGCTGTTTTTTTCTTTTTTTTAAGCAACTCGCAGAGTTAATTTAATGGTTAAGAGTTGGGTGTCAATGGTATATTCCCTCCAAAAACTTTATAGGTAATACTAACTCTTTGAGACTTCTCCGAGAGTTCTCTAAGAGCTTTTGACTTGGTAATTAGTGCGAGATAGAGAATTAGTTAGTGCGAGTAAGCTGATTTAGATACCTAATTATATATAGCTGCAATTGTATTTATCTGTAGCTGCCGAAATTACGGGTGCAGAAATAAGAACGGTACTATCAAGACCCATATAAAAGCATTACATAAATGATGAAACCATCGAAGTTTATGGTATCAAGAAAACCATCGACGGTTCAAATCGAATCGGGGACCAATGCCCTTTCTCAGAGTTGAGCATAACCCTGACCTCTTTCTGCAGCATTTTAATGGAAAGACTAACAAAAAAATCTACTGATTGTATTAGATGGGCTTCAGAATTGTAACTTCTTTTAACTATGCAAATAAAAAAGACGGTCGAGTGCGGTTTCACATTCACTGATCAGAAAATTTGTTTGTCATGTGCGATAATGAATGAACCTCCTGCCGGAGCCTGTTCGGCAACAGTAAGGTATTCATCGATAAAGACTTATGATTCTCTTACAGAATAAGAAACCCCGAAACCATTGGAGGAGAAAGGATAAAATATGTCATTCTTCGCCCAAAGATTGTGGGGAAGAAACAAAGGGGGCTCACAGTCATATGCAGTTTGAAGGATGCATCCCATCAACCAAACAGCCCCATCTAGCGAAGCCCACCGCCAGTAATAACAGAGCATAATATGGCATATTACTTGCATCTCATAGGGATTTTGTCTCGGTTGTTTGCCGCAGTCACATGTGAAGGCAGTAGTGTCCTAGAACTGGAGCATGTGCTCAGCTACCCTGGCATCACTGTAAAACAGAGTACACCTCAATTGAGGTTATACGTTAGTGCTTTCATCCTTAATGATGTGTGTAATATGATATATTGCAATGACGTTAATAGCGGTGGGCCTACGTTCTTTGTATTATCTAATCATTGATCTAATGCATCCAAATGTCAAAACAATCTCAGATTGTGCAGAACTGATCTCTCTCTCTCGTCGGGCAAAGAAACACAGTCGAGCGGTTTGCAGTCCGTAATTTTGGCCTAACACAGTTTTGGCAGGGACCAACATAATTCAATCACCGCTAAAGCAGGAGGACCAGTCGCTTAACTTTACGAATATCAAGAGGACATCAAGAAAGACGGATCCATTACATGAGATCCTAAGAACACAAGATCCAAGAGAGGCTTTATCTCTGTTTTTTTATGAGAGGGTCTCATTGATAATAACACATTATTAGTTCCTAAGTTTGTTAAACTGAAGAAATGTAAGGGTCTATATGCTTTTGTTTCGGAACATCTAGATCGTGGATGTGTAAACTTTTGGTTGGCAACGGTCCCTCAGTGGGTGTCACCCCTTAAAGTAGATCTATTCCACCAACAAAGTCTTTTCTTTATTGTGAGATCAAGAAGAACAATGTGAAAGTGATCCAAACTACAGAGCCAGTACTGGCATCAGATTCAGAGCTACAGAAGTTCAAAATGGTGAATTATACATTGACAGTCTTGATTTACAGACATATTGGCCCCATATAGTGCCCCCTGAAGCATGAGGTCGTGTACCATGCTGTCATGCATTGCCGACAAGATGTAAACGTGCTTCACGTGTGTCATAACCCAAAAGCGAGCATTTTCCTAAAGAAAACAGATAACCAACGACAACGAGGATGGAAGATCAATGTGACTCGTGAGATGTCTGAGAGGGGGAGTAACTCTAATGCTTGTCGATTTGGTGAGATTTCTAAATCAACATAAGACTGGGCCTCGATGTAAATGCATGCGCCAGAATAAGGACCTAAGCTGCCGCCTCTTTGCCTGCGTAGTACTACTTTGCGATATGGTCGAGGATTCTCAAATATTGTCAAGAACTGCATGCACTGACTGCTACTATCAGAATTTTGGTGCAGATCCTCGTGCTATATATCTGTTTAGAACAATACCAAGATTTAAAGCCTTAACCAAATTGTATCGTAGCTTCATATACTTTCTTATAAGTACAGCTTTCTTGAAACTCTTTGGGTTAACTCTAATTTTGATCATTCTGAGACATCCAGGAAACTTGCAAGAAACGTACGTGAATTATGTTCTTGATATATAAATTCTGGGTCAAACCCCAAATTCTAAAACTAACAAGTTAACAACCTATGACTATCTCTGTTGCTTTTGTCCTATGACATACACAACTAAATAAGCATCGATCATCGGGATCCGTTGCTAATAAGATATTTATTTTATTAAATATTAAAAAGGAAATTAAATTTTTTATAAATGAAGATCATAGTATCGAATCTTCAGGTGTAATGATGTTCAAGTGATGGGAGCTATGCCCCGTTAATCATGCTTAAATAAATAAATAAAGAACCAGAAAAAAAGATACAATTTTCTAATACCTATTCGCATTATCCGATTCGATTCCAATGCCCATTCATTAAATTTCCCCACAGGCAACAACATACGATAGGCACATGAAGTAATAATGACAGAGAATAGGCATCACTCGTTCTTTGCTCGCCGGGCAAGGCCCAAGTTTTTCTCGTTTGAACATTTTATTTCGTTCCTGAAGTGCCGAATGGGAGAGAGCCCGCCAATCAAAGCTGGACTATCTGCGAAATTGCTTGGGGCCTTGGGCTGCCATTATTTACCATTTTCAGTTTGAGTTGAACCATATGGATCTAATTATAATTTAGACAGTCAGAATATTACGGATTTTTTTTATCAAGTTTATTTGATTAAAAGGGCCCTTTTTGTTCAAAAAAATTCTAGTAAAATAACTAATAATTTCGTGTAGTTTTCTTTTAGTTGAATTTGGATTTAAAACATGTTGACTGTGTTGAGGCCAAACTTGATTAGGTTGTAACCAAATATTAAAATCAAAATCGAATATGACGAGGCAACGAAACATAGTGAAGTCATATGATTCATGTCCTTGTATATAAATTTCAAATTTTAACTGCATCTTGTTGACAGAAAAAAACAAAAAACAAAAAAGTACAAAAATTAAGCCCAGAATGTAAACGCTTGAAAAAAGAAAGCCCAAAAGAGCGCATCTGTTCAGATTGTAGGGCCGGCCCCGTAGTGCACGGCAGCGATGCTATTTGATGTATGGAGCTACCGCAGATGACCATCCACGTATTCAACACAAAATTCTGCAAATCTAACAAGACTCAGAACTCAAAGTCACGGCTGAATGAGAGATAGAAAAATTGAAATGATGTCGGTAATAAAGTCGGCATCACTGAATTATTTGGTAATTGTGGAATTGCTTTCATAAGGTCTAAGGTGGTCGCTTTTAATAATGTTACATCTTGGTAACACGTGGAAATGCAAAAGGTATGTTTAAGTACATTCTCTTAAATTACTTTACTAAAATTGAACGGTATAATTCTAAAAGAGACAGACACAATATTATTTAATGTTCATATTTATCTTTATAAAGTTTTTAGATAACATGAAATTTATCATGTGAACTCTACACTATTTAATGCTACTCATATTTACTCATATAAAATTCTGGATAGTATTAACCTTATAATAAGATCTACCTATTGTGTTTATCTCTCTTCCTGAATCATACTATATAAGAAATTATAAAAGATTTTGATCGTGTTTAAAGAGGGACTCACATTTCCACCACTCATCCTTCAAAAAATCTCAAAATATTTATGAAATAGTCTCAAAACATGCATTTCTTTGATTAATATCGTGTCTTAAGTTTTTCTTATTTTCTCATGAAAAAAAAGGTTGTTTTTCAGGTCAAAACTGATTTCGTTTGAAATACTCATGTTTTGTCCACGGTAAATAAAAAGGAAAAAAAAAAAACTAAAAATTAGTGTTGAAATAAGAGAAAAGACATAAAGAATAAAGAATACGTTTCTATATTTTGAGATGTTAATAAAGTATACAATGACCCATCTTTTTATAAGAGAAGAGACAGAATTATATGAAAAGAGGGTAACATATACAGAATAATATACTAACCTATACTAACCTATACATGGTAATTATAATTATAGGAAGATATCACCTACACAGTATAATATACTAACAATTAGAGTGCAAAATTCCTAGGTAGACGAGTGATTATAACCCCTCTTGGTTGGACTTTCCATGCAAGGAAGAAAGGGTTGGTCTTCCCTCTCATGGCCTCATGGGTAAGTGGGAAAGTGAACATTGTGGAAACAATTAAAGACCACCCAATATCGCGCAGTGTCTAATATTTTTCCAAATGCGAAAGGATTGCGCCGTGAAATCAGGGTCATAAGTGAAGACCTCAGCCGTGTATCTCACATGCACTCGCCACTGGTTCAGCAGCGAGCAATGCCATCTGTCTACATCACACGGCCGACGTTACTTTCTACAAAAGCACCTCCCCCTGCCCCATCTCTCTCAGTTGCAAAGCCCTCCAAAAAAAGATAATAAAAGGAGGAAGAGAGAGGGGGGAGCAAAGAGACTTTACTCTAGCAAGACGTAACCAGCATAATCTAATCTGATGGGAGAAGCAACAGATTCTCCACAACTCACCTCTTATTATTTCGACTTTTGTAGGAAGATCCGTCTATTTAAAACCCTTATCTCTCTCTCTTTCTCTGACTTACAGAGGGAGAGCATGAAATCTCCTGGTACACTTTTCCAAGAAAAACATCTGCATGGAAAGAGGGAGAGATGTCTTAACATGTGGAGACTGGCACCTTTCATGTTATCTTCTCTGTTTGTAGCCACCATTTTCAGCCTGTTCCTCCTCTATTCTCCAAACCCTTTAATTCTCATTTCAAAACATGGCCTTGATTCTGTCCCAAAACAGCCACCGCCATACGTGCAAGGCCATGATTCTGTCGAGAAACAAGACCATAATTCAGTCCGAGAACAACATCAGCCTGATCATCGCGAACCGGAGAACAGTAAATTCCTAAATAATCCTTTACTCATTGCATTATGCTGAATGTCTCTGTCTTTACTTTAGTGTTGTTTGGTGTTCTGAATATGATTTTTGTTTGACAGAGGAAGAAAATTGCGACTTGTTTAAGGGTCACTGGGTACAAGAATCAAGAGGGCCTTCCTATACCAATTCAAGTTGTGCAACAATTCCCGAGTCCAAGAACTGTTTCAAGAATGGGAGGATGGACATGGATTTTCTCAACTGGAGATGGAAACCCGACGACTGTGAGCTCCCACGGTTTGATGCCAGGGCCTTTCTGCAAATCGTGAAAGGAAAAAAACTGGCATTTATCGGTGACTCGGTTGCCCGGAATCATATGGAATCCCTCCTATGCCTCTTGTCACAGGCCTGTTTTCAAACTCATTTTTCCTAATTTTTTTCCCTCTATTTTGGTATTCTCTAATGCAAATCTAATATCATCATTGTTAACGTGATTATATGCAATCTAGAAGACGTGGAGGGCTAAGGTTTCTCTTCGGACACCTTTTTTTTTCTGTAACGCTTCCTCCCCCTTTTCTCATTGAACCCAAAAATTAATCAAATAAGAAAAAGAAATCCAGCTTACATTAGCTCTTATGGGGGGTTGGCAGGACAGGCGGTCGCTTTCAAATACTTCGAACATAATTCTTTGCGTGTTCTAGTTGGAGAATGTGGCTATTTTTGACTTTTAAGTGTCGTAGTTTACTGACTATTAATTACATGCTTATAAGGAAAGAATTTTTGCCTGATAAACGTGATGAGTTGGCATCACGTTTTGCACTTCCCTAGATAAGGAGAAGTGACTGTTTCATATCTGCCGTATTTGACTGTCTATTAACTCTTAGATAGTTTATTCTCTAATTGAGAATCGCAGTTGAAGCGAAACCACAAATAATCTAGGGGGTGTTTGTTTGCCAAAATTTTAGAGAATATTCTTGAAATTTTGAGAATCTTTATTTTATTGAGATTTATTGGAATTTGTGAAAAATGAAGTGTGTATGTGTAAAAGTTAAAAATTTTGGAATGTGTTTGTTTTGTTGGAAATTTTGAGGCCCCAAAATATTGGGGAAACAAACACCCCCCTAATAATTCGGAGTAACAATTTTGTGTTGAGGCTAAGCGGCGAATAGTTTAAAAACTCGGGATTTTGGTCAATTAGACCAATTTAAATCGAATTCCTTTCTTTCGTTTTTTTTTTTAGTTTTAAATCCAAGTATAAAGCTTGACAACATAGGAGCATTGAAGATTACAGTTCCTGTCAGCACTCAGCTGGATGGACGGTGATAGAGTTCACAATCTGTAGACACGTGTTGGCCGTACCAAGTACATCCTTCCAGGAGTCAACCGATCCTAAGATTGAGAATTATTAATATTTTGATCAACCCAAGGGAGATTGATACTGAGAAGATAAATAAATACCATTGCCACACTTGTCTGGCCCACGACGATTCTAGCATCTGCCCCGGCTTCTCCTTGCCACAAAGTCACACAATCCCTTCAGAATTATTCAGGAGTTACTTGGTGATCTGCAGTATATAATTCCATGGTAGAGAGAGAGTTCCTTATGGACCATGTGAGCTTATGTCAGCACCAGTATCTAAACCCAAAACTCATATGTTTTGTGAAGAGGCTCAAAACTACAAGGAAATCATGTTTAGGTAGATGTTAATTCAATATCATTAGGTGGGTGAAGTTAACAATGTAAAGGAAGCTTACAAATTTACTAATGTTGCAGGAGGAAATTTCAAAAGACACTTACAAGGACTCCGAAGACAGGTTCCGGACTTGGTATTTTCCTCGCCACGACTTCACCCTGACAGTCCTTTGGACCAAATTCCTGGTAGCTGGTCAGGAAAGGATGATAAACGGCACAGGTTCCAGCATTTTCGACTTGCAAATTGACAGGGTCGATGACAATTGGGCGAAGCACCTTCATGATGTGGATTATGCTATAATCTCGGCTGGGCATTGGTTCTTCCGAGTAATCTACCTGCATGAAGGTAACAATATAGTAGGATGTGTTTATTGCAACCAACCGAATATCACTAACCACAACGTTGAATTCGCTCTTCGAATGGCTGTTCGAGCTACTTTCGACTACATCAATGACTGCAAGAACTGCCGCACTCGGCTAGTGATGTTAAGGACATTTGCACCGGCCCACTTTGAGAGTGGGGCTTGGAATACCGGAGGATACTGCAACAGGACGGTTCCTCTCGGTGAGAGTGAGATAGACTTGGGGAGTTTTGAATGGCAATTGAGAAACGCTCAGGTAGAAGAGTACGAGAGAGCAAGAGAAGTGGGTAAAATGAAAGGGAGGAGGTTCGGGATTGTGGATGTTACAAGGGCGATGCTGATGAGACCTGATGGGCACCCTGGAGAGCACTGGGGCAACAAATGGAGAAGTGGCTACAGCGACTGCGTTCACTGGTGCATGCCAGGCCCTGTTGACGCCTGGAGTGAACTTTTTATGGCGGTTCTGCGAAAGGAGGCCGGCTTGAGTTCTGGATTAAGGGTAGGAGCTGACTAGGTAGAACGGTAGAACACAAGTAGTTTTGGTTTGACCCCCATTTTTGCCCTATATGGGCAAATAGATGTTGAGAAGAAAATACAAGCTTGCAACTAGGTAAGTAGTCCTGAAAAATGCCCCTAGTTTTCTCAAGCAGTCAATACCTATATGTTTCGCATTAAAAATTTGTATGGGCTTCCCTATTGCACACCCGTTCAGTGTTCTTTGCTTTAAATTAACACACAGATACAAGCCAAACGCATATAAACCATTTGTCCTTCGGACTTTCCTTGAAAAAGTGTGCATTTGGAAATATAGAACCTAATAATAACAGCCTAGTTACCACCCAATTTTCGTTCATTCTTCGCTCAGCTGCTTACCAAATAGGAGAAAAACCAAGACCACTTCAAATTTGTACCCCCGGGAACAAATGATCAGTCGGAGGGGTCCTCAAGTCTTGGTTGGCATTACTTGGTCAAGCAGCAGAACAAGTTTGGGATATACGGATCAGGCTCCACCCACCTCACTTGGCAAACGCGACAACGGGAAGGACTTGATATTTTTGTAACGATTAGTTCATGACTACAAACCTATCCAAGATACGGGGCAAAGCAAAAGGGAGGATAGGGAAACTTATAAAAACATTCAAGAGGGCCTTTTTTTTTTTGCGGGGGGGGGGGGGGGGGGGGGGGGGGGTGTGTGGAAATGGAGTTGCAAACAAACAAATGAATCTGAAAACCATGACCTGGGTGCACATATTGTAATTCTTCTGAAAATGCCAACTCCACTCGCTTTGTTTGTTTGTTTTTTTTCTTTCTATTCTAACCCGCAGAGTGTATAGTAGCACAATGGCTTTCCTGCAGCATCAAAATCCTACAAGCTACATCAATGTATAAATTAGGCTAATCCTCGTTGCGGCTGTCAACAAACTGACTGGGGATACAAGATACACAAAACTGAGAGGAAAAATCATTCAGCTTAAAATAAGTCCAAGATTTTTGCAGAAATAGAATCTCAATCCTGCAAAGACAGTAGGGTAGCTTGCTCTCTCCTAATCCAAGCAGGCAGACCATATAAGCTGGTCGACAGGGATAGTGGCAAAACTAGGTATTAAGAAAAGGACAAGCTAAAGTGTAAATGCGGTGTAGAAAGGAACGAAGAAATGAGACATTATAGTCATATAACGCGTGGAAGATATATAATCATCCAAGTATGCATTTAACTGTAGAAACAGAAAAACAGGATTTATGAGGCCAACCTAATGAATGTGCTTAAACCCCCAATAGAGTTGAACGAGAGAGGTAGGACAGGGGACTACTGCACAATAAAAGGCATCAATGCACAGCAAAAATCTGTAGAAAATGCAACATATTATCAGCTCAAGGGCTCGCTTTTATATAGGACCCTTCACTAGGAAGTAAATGTGTGCTCATGAACTGCAACAAGCCTAAAATATTTGGAGAACTAAACACTGATGCAAGGATTTGAGCATCAAGCAGCACCGCAGAATACTTCATCCAAGTTTCACTGAACAAGATCCTTCACATAAAATATCAAGAAAATAACATTCGAGCACCAGGCTTTCTGTTCTTCATGGAATCTTGGAATAAGTACCATAAAGGAACAGTCAACTACTTCGGCAGATGTGGGCACCAACATCTCATCATCAAAGGCGACTCAACAACCGTGGTTATGGCAGTTCGAAGCTACCCATGGAAGGTGGAGTGGAGAATTCAGAACACTATGGCTGATGTCCATTCAAAGTAGTCTCAGCTAGGGGAATGAAAAATGCAGCATGTGGGTAGAGGTGCAAATAGAGTGGCGCACCATTTAGCTAGTTGGGCTGCCTCCACCATTAGTAATGAAGGCCACCCCGTTGTACCTAAGCATATGTCGGATCTGACCTGGGAATATGAAGGATCAGATCCTCCTTGGTTGTAAAATTTTCCAGTATGCAATGAAGTTTATTGTGATTTGACCACACACACAAAAAAAAAAACTACTTCTGCATATGGACGCAAAAGAAGGCAATTCTTCTTACATCCAACAGGTATACCGTTGGGCTAAAGTGCCACACGCTATCTGGTACATCAAAATCCCTTTTCTTTTCCTTTTTCTAGGCGTACATCACAATCTAAATTTCAAAGAGCTTGCAGCTATCTGACAGCCAATGCAGACACCTTTATTGACTAACAAGAAACACAACAAACTCCTATTCTTCTCTAAAGTCCATTTGTAAATAAACAGCTTATATACAATTATCTAATGCGGATTAAAAAAACTACAAGGGAACAGAAGAGAACACCTGTCAGAGCAAAAATGTGCACATAGAATCCAATTTTGTATGTCCTGTAATGCACACCAATTTCATAGACAAACAACCAGCATACCTGATATGTTTGCAACTTGGTTAGAAGAGAAGAAGTTATTTATGAGATTGCAAACCCTGAGATACGTACTCTCAAGCTAGACCTACTCTTAAGCAAAAATGCCACTGTCCTCAGAGAACGTCACAAGAAGAGGAAAAGCCTAATTACATAGTATGGAAGACTGAAAATCTAAGCAGGCCTCTTACCTTAAATGATAGTTTGGTTATTAAAGTGGAGACATAGAAAAATTCTGTAACATGGGCTTTCAGATTGACATTTAAGGAGACACAAGCAGAAATAAAACTAACCCTGATTCATGGAGTCACGTGGAGTTCATCAAACTAAAACTAACTATAATTAAGTATTAAAAAGTACTTGTGTGAACAGACTACAAAAAGAAACATGGTAAATGACTGACAAAGGAAGCAGATAAAGTCGAAAGATGAGAAAAGGATAGACCGATGAAACAGGATCCACCAGGCTCACGCAAAGGTGTATGGGTCACCGGGATAACCCCAGTTACAGAAAAATTCTCAAGTCATAAGAAAAATGCTCAAATTATTGTATGATAAGTAATACCACCGGGTCACGTCCATGACAGCAAGAACTATGGCAATTTTGCTGCTCAGTGGCAAATGACAAACAAACAAACAAACACTGTATCGTGTCCTACAAAAGGCTTAAAGTCTAAATCAAAATTCTACCTTCTGATAGGTCAAGAAATATTAGGAACATCTTCTAGATCAGATAACAAATATGTGCGTTATACACTGAAGCAACAAGAGATGTTTACTAATGTACGGTGGAGCATAATCTCCAAAGATGTGAGCTGAATAAAAAGGATCAATCTAAAACAAGCAAGACGAAAATGTTAGACTCAAAAACATAAACTGCAAATTTTATAACGATGCTCTAATGGCACCATTTTTATCAATCTACATCAACACCAAAGAGGCCACATCTTTGTGAAAAGACTAAATTTTGGATTGACACATAACGTCAGCTCTGAAACCTCATGCTTCTACTGAATTGCCAAGCACAAAGGAGAACAGTTCGCGCACGGGTGAGAACTCGACCAAACCAATATCCATAACATACCCAGTGACAGGCAGCTTCAAGTCCCTCAAGACGCAAAATGCTTCTGCCATCCGAGTCCTTGGTACTTCCTGAGCAACCGCGCAATAGGGAAGCCACGAGTCCTGGCGATACTCCTCCGCAATTTCGATTCCTTCCTTCCTCATTGCATCGCACAATTGCGATTGGAACTGAAGAAGCGACATCGAAGGCGTAGGCGAAAGAAAAAGCACATTGTTGTCACTGGAAAGGCTCCCAATTGACGAGAAAGACAGAGGCAAAGGTTCTTGCTTTGAAGCAAAGCTCTTGACAACGGTTTCAAGCTTGGCGGGGTCGATAAAGGGGCTGGAGAAGAGTGTGATATGTGGGCGGGATTCGATTTCGATAAGTTGGGTGCTGATTTGACGGCGAGCGAGAACGTTCCAGGCCTTCAATACCTGGTTCTCGAGCGCGGGATCGAAATAAAGCTCTATAGCATAGCCTTGTGACATTGCTATTGGGATCAAAATTCGGAGAGGAAAATAGTGAATCAAACAGAAAGAAGCACCACCCCAGAACCAAACTTGAGATCTCAGAGTCACCCAACAAGGGAAATGGAACAATTTAACCTCAAAGAAGCCGAATAAGATAAAATAAAAACCCTAGATATTTGTATGAAAATACATAGAACAGAAAACAGCAGAATAGGACATACCCAAGTGAATTAAATTGTAAAAGAAGCCAAAGAAGTAAGAAAATGGTGGTGAGATGAGGAATGGGTGATTTTGTAGAAAAGGGAAGAGAGAGAGAGAGACTGAGAGAGTTTCAGAGGCGTAAGGATATGGTAATAGGAAATTGAAGAAACAATTGCATGTGAAACGTTGGGAGTAAAGTTTCAATCAGAAAGAGACAGAGGGAATAAAGGGACACAAATCAAAAAGCTTTTGTGAGGAACTGTACTTTTGCAAGGTTTACCAACAAGATCAAGATGGCCTTGAGCCTTCTGTAATCACAGTGCGGAGTGAGAGACACAGAGAGACCTCGCTACATTTGACGCTTCCGAAACCTCCAGCTAGGGTGCGCCACGAATGGGCTTAGGATCTGTACCAAAACAGAAAAACGCTGCCAAGCTGCCACCTCGTTAACTGAAAAAAGTTTTTCGGATGACCAAATTCCATCATTTCCATTTTCGGCTATTTGACGAAGTTTAGGGGTGACCCAATCATTATTTAAAATCTTTCACAGTGATGGAATTTTTATTTTTGGTCAGCCGAAATAGTTTCGTAGAAAAACAGAATCAATTTTAGGAGAATTGGAAATAGTTTATTAGAAGGAGGAATTCATTTTTGATCTGGTGAAAATATTTTCTCAGTGACTGAAATAGTTTTCCCCTAATGGAATTCATTTTGGGTCCACTCAAAATGATTTCCCCCATTAAAGTAGAATTTTTTGCGGGTGACGGAATTCTTGGGTGTCAATCATATGAAACCCCCCCTTCAAAAAAAAAGAAAAGGTTCCGTCTAAGCGTCTAAGCGATATGAACAACAACTAATTACAAGAGGGAAAAAAAAAAAAAAAAAAAAAGAACTCAGGCTCTTTTAGTTTCAAAAAATCCCATTGGCTGATCTTGTTCTCGAAGTAGAGATTATATAAAAATTCAGGACTGAGGACTCGACCTGAACAAGTATTTTAAGAAAACTACGGAGTTCTTTCCATTTATTAGTATTCGCGAGAGAGGACTTTTTTAGTCAATAACTTTTCATTAGGCTTTCACCAATTTTTCACCCATATCTAATAAAAACTAAAAAGCTAAGAATACCCACCTATTGAGGCACCGTCCACATAGAGGATACGGCTAGGGCTGTGTGGTGGCAGTTATGCCCCCCACCGTTACCTCCTTGGGCGGTGTCCAATTTTCGCCCACCGGTACCGGTTGCCAATGCCTGGCGGTGGCGTTAGTGGTTAACAACCTACCACTGGGCCTATTTTAGAAAACCAATCAGAAGCCAAAATTATCGAATGGATTGTCCTTTACCAAACAAAACCAAAGAAAATAAAGAAGGGAGAGAACAAACCAGCTAGTCCACGACATTTACAGACAAAGCGGAGAGGAAAACAATTCAAGTGCATTCTAGGGTCCCTAGAACTACATTTTCTCATTAGCTTCAGTATTTGTCATCAGCATCCTTGCCATCCTCATGCTCATGCTCATTAGGGTTGTCTATTAAACCCATCTTAAAACCTCTTAAGATTCTCCACTGCTGCACTCTTGGACAGCCCCACGTCCATCGAACACCATGTGATATCCCCATAGCTATGAGAGGCAGTGAGACTGTGAGAGAGAGAGAGAGAGGCGTGCGATACTGCGGTTCACCTTGAGTCTGAGAGAGAGAGAGGGGGAGGGTGAGAGAAATGAGGCGTCGATGGGGGGTAAAAAAAACCCTAAGTCACTAACTAAAATGATATTGTGGCATCTTAAATAAATATATATATAGGTTTTGGCGATGAACTGTCCAGCATGGGGCGATTTCACCGCCACCGCCATTTTCACTGCTAACGGGTGAAAATGGCAACCGGTATCGTCCCAACTACTAAGTTGGGGACGGGCACCAGTACCGATATCAGTGCCGGTTAATAGGCCCACCACCGGTACTCGTGAACAGCCATAGATATAGTAGGGCGAGGAATTAGTCTAGAGGGCTTTGGAAAATAGTTTTATTTTTTAATTTTTTGGGCAGCTTATAACGTTTTTCGCATAAGCCGCGGCCATTTCATTGTTCTCTTCTCTCTTCCGCTAATTGAAAAGTTTTTTTGGTTGACCGCATTTTCTTGGGTACACCAAACACCCGAAGCATGAAACAAGATTTACGTAGTTACTTTTACAGCAAAACAAACATACGTAGTTCAGAGTACGTGTCTTCTTAGTTGACAGTAACGATGCATCACGGTAACGCTTTAAAATTAAACGTGAAGTATATGTTATCTTCTTTTCTGAATAAGGGTGATAAAAAATATATCATATATGATATATATATATATAACTGATCTCTTGTTTAACTATTAATTTAATTTCAAACATTGTCATACTTGATGTTCTATATGGCAATTCGTTACCTTTTATTAGTGGCATATCTTCCTTAGAGAGAGAGAGACAAATAATAATACAGTGATACAAAATATGACGAAGCACTAAAACGAATTCAAAGTACAGGTAGCTAGCTTCTGGCTTATCAACAACAAGAATAAGTTACTAACATGGAAAGATAAAACTAATTAAGGATTATGAAAGTAGATTGATCACATTTCATCTTCAAGTAGAAGGTGAAGAAGACAAAGAACTTAATCATCCGATCTCTATTAGGGAACTCGAAGATAGATTGGGACTGGATTGTGAGACTTTGGAGGTGAATCCCACACCGAGAAGGCACTTGTGGAGTTCATCCACTTCTTTACCAAGTCTGGATGATGCCGCTCTATCACATCCCTCAGGCTCTCTGTAGTATTTACCCATTCAAATCCTTTCTTTGTGTATGTCTCCTCATTGAAATTGCTCGTGAAGAACCTGTCTGATTCTAGCCTCCTGCATCAATGCCCAAACATTAAGAATTCCATGTTATCCTATGCCTTACCCTGATCTCAATTCATTTGAATAAGATAGATATTCTACATACATAATCAGATTCATGCATGCATGCTAGTAGTAATGAATGAGTACTAATTTGTGTTATTACCTAGATGCCATTAGCAAGAAGATCACAAAAGCCGTCTCACAAATAGCAAACCCTTTGATCTTCTTCTCTGCCATGAGACCCAGAAGCACATCAAGCTGTTCAACATCACCACCGTACACTTCATCGAGTGCTTGAATCGCTTCCTGGTCATCCGTCAGATCCTCCCATTTCGAGATGGGTATCAACAGTAGGCCCCTACGGAAGTCATTGTATCTTGCGACACTCCTCTCCCTGTCCCTATATACTGCATCATGAAGCACGAGAAATAAGCACTAGCCACAAAGTATTTTATTCTTGTAAATCATCAACTGAATGAAAGATCCAGATTAGTTAGTGGTACCTTCAAGAGCAGGCAGGTCCACATGATCAGGTCTATCGCTGCCATCCACTTCCTGCGGGATAAGTTCCCTGAGCAAGGTTGGATAGTTCCAAAGCTCTAAGGCTCCGCAAGCTTGGTGGCCCATTGAAACCATTTGTTTGGCAAACCCAATTTCTGCCAAGGTCTTTTCTCCTCTATGGCCTACCAAATTTCCCAGAGGAACCCTGACAGTGGAAGACGATTAGGACAAAATATTCATCTAACAGAAAAACTTTTCACCGAAATTGCAATTTTGGGATATCAGTGGATAAAAGATAGTCATACTCATACTTTTTGATCAACGGTGGAGATTTGTTTGGTCCTGGTGCAGCCGAGATGTCCCTGAGGTGAAGGTCATCGGGTAGCAGCGAGTGCATACGATAAACACTGACAAACTCTTCAGTCAACGAGTAAGGAACCCCATGATTATTGGGCTTCTTTAGACCCACCAGACCTCCCAACGAGGCACCCCCAACATGACCGAATGTGTCCTTAAATTTCTTTCCCAACAATCCGTACCTGAAACACATAATCCATCAGTCAGTCACAGCGCATCAAAAGTACTTGTAGTGATTAGGTACGTTAACGTTGCATTCAAGTTTGTGAACAGCGTTTATATTTTTTTTTTATTCTCCGCAGTTTGGATCCCGGAAATTAACTACAAAGTAACTGTTTTTTGCTTTAAGTGCTCATATTGTATTATATATGGAGTTTGTTAGGTTTTAGTTATTTTGGCATTATTCCGTGTCAAAATATGTCTTGATCGAGTTGTATTTTTGGTATACACCAAGAGTTAGAGTCTATAGTCTGTCGAAATTCATCTTTGCGTTCGACCAGCGTTCAACAAACACTCGAGCGTCCCTGATAGTTTCATACAGAGACATCACACTCGACTAACGCTCAACGTCCTTAAGAATATTTCACAAGAGACATCACGTTCGACTAACGCTCTACAGGCGCTCGAGCGTCCATAAGGATTATTATAGAGACATCACGTTCGACACGCTCGACAGCTCGAGCGTCCATTCATACAGAGACATCAGCTCGACCTACGCTCGAGCGACTTCCGGCGAATTTCAAAAACTAGATTTTTGGGATTTCCTTGTGGTTGAATTTTGAAACCCTACTAGGGTTCGTGAGAGGCCGACTAGCGTGATATATATGCATCCTTAGAGTGTTTTTGGTGCCCATTTCCTAGAGAGAAAAACCCTAGAAAACTAGTGCTTCATGATATTGAACTTCTCTCTACTCTTCCTATATACTACTTTGTTCCTTCATTGTGTTGAAGGCTAGTTGAAGAACAAGGGTGTTCGTAAGAAGAACCTCAAGGGTTGAGGTGATTGCTTTGAAGCATTCTGAGCAGGGGCGCTTGGATTATTACATCAGGGTTGTCAGAGATGCCCGTGTCTGAATCGTAAGGTTTTCTTCTTAGTGGAAGGTGGCTGCTAAGTGGTTTTTCCTTTGAACAAAACTTCGTCATCAAACTTGTCTCTTTATTTTGATTAATTTCTTTACAAGTTTATTTATTGTTTTGATGATTGTGTTGGTTGATTGATATATCTAGACTGATCAATTTTAGAACTTGCTTTTAAAATTGATATTGATTAGTTAAATTACAGATTTCACCTATTCACCCCCTCTAGGTGAATAGGGTCTAAACTAGGTTTTTCAGAGTTGATGGATCGAAGATGATCAAAATCATGAGTGAATTTACTGCATAAGGCTCTTTTTGCTGGATTTAGAGATTTATTACCAGTTGGCGCGCATCCCTGCGAGCAAGGTATCAGTTTTGAGGAGCTCCACGGTCCAATCTATAGTATGGACCTTCGCGATGACCGCGGATGTCACTAGCCTTGCATGATGGTATAATTCTTCGTCATCCAAATCTGAATATTCCCTCTGAAAAACCATGAACATGAAGCAGTATTAATGAGCTTAACCAGTCACAGGAAAAGTGGGAAACCTTCACTTAGCGAGGTGGCTGATCCAATACCTTGAGAGTGTCGCAAACTGCATTGTGCTCCTTAACGAACAAGGCCTGCAATGTCGAGACGCCGGCCCAACTATTACGAACGTCTCCTGACACAGCCGTTCCATCTTCGTCATGAAGAAGAAGGCCATCTGATGATATTTTGAGTTTCCCGTCTTTGAAAGTTCTCACTTTTTGTAATTTTTCCGCGTTGCTGCCATATATAGCACTTCCATCCCTAATATTCACCATTCATGTTAAGACAAGCCCCCTAAACAAAAAACGTTCTGGAAATTTTTATGGTGTAGGTGCTTTTGGAAGGATCTTCAAATCGGATAGAACTAACACTAAGTTGTCCGGGTTGTGAAAAGAACGACATCAAGTCTATGCTGTGTGTAACCACTAATATTAATTGCAAAAACTATGCTGTGTGTAACCAGTAATATTAATTGCAAAAAATAAGGGGTCATAGTCTTTAAATGAGGCCTATATAGGATTTAAATCATCTCTCCCTGCTCTGGGATTCACTTTTGGAAATGATATTCGAGCAACTGCTTTCTATTCTTGTCTTTCATTTTAAGCCTTCTTCTGGCAGTTAATTGCACAACCTCGATTAGGCAAAATTTTTATACTTGTTTCTTACCACCATGGTGTACGAATGTTCTTTGCGCCCTCCTTGATGTCGTAAAAGCCAGTTGGAACCTCCTTCGTCTTGTAAAACTTGAAAGACTTGAGAGGGCACTGGTTCGCAACTTCTCTAGGTGCCGTCAGCTCAATCTGCAGTAATTTTGTGCAAAAGATAAAGCATGCGGAGTCGCGGACGTACAAAAAGAAAAACTCTTTTAGCAAAGTCATTTGTCAAGAGATCTATGAGACGATAAAACCAGTTCTTCTTAATTGTGTTGGATGTCCAACAAACCTGCTTGGTATCCTCCAAGTGATCGATCCAATCATGTATCATAAACTGAATCCAAGAGGCCGCTATCATGTTGAATTGCTTTCCCGTGTCTGTGTATTTTCTCCGCGCAAGAAGTTTTGTGGCCACCAATATTGGATCCGGTTTCAGTAGCTGCATATTGTCGAAGCTAAAGTGTCATTGGAATAGAAAAGGAGCCGAACAAAGGAGTCGAACAGTCACTCGGCATAATAAGAAATGCATTCTGTGGATCTCCAAATGGAGAAGTACCTTTTTCTTTTGATCTACCGGGAGAACATTTCTGCCAAAGAAAGTTCCTTCACTACCTGCACCTTCATTGAAGGGGTCGTTAAACTTTCCATCAGCTGTTCTGTATGGATAGTCCATGGGGTTGAACCGAACACCAATGGGAGATCTACCAACATTGAACAAATTGTACTCCTGGTGAAGGTGCCGGCGAATGGCAAGATAAATCAGGCCTAGGAAGACTGGTAAGCGGTGCCATATGCCCAACTTATCGATGAAGTGAACAATCTGCATTAAAGAAACGTAAAAACACTAAGATTGCATGTCTTCCTCTTCAAGGCATACGAAAACACCTTAATTAAGAGAATGCTTCTTGAAACTTTTGAAAAATAAGCATGGCAGTAGATAGCTAGTACTACGATAATTAGGTGGGACTTTACAAGGAAGAGGAAACGGTCTATGAGAGTCATCTTAGCAACAGCTTCATGGAAGTCGTTATGAATGAATCGGTGGAAAGGTTCAGCTAGGAGAGCTTTAATCGATGCCATTCTTACAGTAGAGAAGATAATCGCTTTCTTAATTGCTCACCAATTAATGTTTCTCTAAGATCACGGCAACCCTCTATATATAGAAATTATGTTCGCCAAAAGAGGAGGGTGGGGAGCAACACCTTCGCGCGTGTGAAACAAGCCATGTTCCACGTGGACGACTGAACTTATGGTCAGAACTCTCTGGTTGGTGATCAGGCCATAGGATAAAAAAAAAAAAAAAAAGACAAATAGCTTATTTTCGGCCATATCTTATCAAAGACTTTCATAGATATATATGATATGACGACTTAATTAATGCGGTTGCCAACGTTTTCTAATTGATTATAAGTATGCTAGCCAAGCTAAAAATTCATGGTTGAATAAATTATAAAATTATGTCATATAATGATATAAATATGGCATGCCATTACCGTTAAATAATCGGGAAAATACAAGAAAAAATATGTTAAAAAATTACAATGGAATATTTGTCAGTACCTTTATATTTTTAAATCACTTTTATTTATTAAAACTACGTTAAGCATATTTGATCATAGACATTATATTAGAACTTACATTCATGATATTAATTTAATGGACAAACCAGAACATATTCCATCTTTTTTCGAAGCCGATAGATATATGCGGCCACCATCTCAGCACCGTGCATGAACACCAGTCTCCAGGTCGTACCAAAAAGCAGCCGGATCGGCCAAACCAAACTCCTTCTTTAACGTACAACTCCGTCGTTGGGACGTTCTACCATCCAAAATGGACTAACAAAAGTAAGTCCGATCGTTGTTCAACGCGAATTATTTACAGGGGTATACACTTGATCAGTACTCTTCGCCAATCGCCATTGACAATCACGAGACGAAAACATTAATTGGTTTAGCCCCATGCATGGCTTCTCCTTTTCTTAGGCATGGATGATCCCCATAGATGTTAATGGTGACTTAATTATTTGCCAATTACGAAACTTGTTGACAACTTCACGCAGTAGTGCATGCACGATGCATGATGATCACCTTGGCATGCATGTGTCCAATGGAGACAATTTTCTTTAATCAAGTTAATTATATGTACGAAGTGCCCATGTATATAGTGACGGAGCCAAAAATTGATATTTGATGGGGAGCTTTAAATTTTTTTATTTAATTTAATATAAATATATATAGTATAAAAATATTTACGATAGGTTATATTTTAATTTAATACATAATAATATTATTAATAAATTACTGACCTAGCTAGATATATACATTCGTGGTAGTTATTAACAAAAATAATCAATTATAAATAATATTTTCTCCTTAAAATCAAAATTTATAACATTTTTTTTTTCAAGTTTCATTTGTAGAGAAAATAGAAAGAACATGGATGATAATAAATGAGTGTTTAAAGAGCTCAAGAAAAATAAAATTAAACTACACATTATGAGTTTTATTGTTAAATATATTGTGAAAATAAAAAAATTGTTTAAAACCATTGAATTGAATATTTTTTTTTTACAAATTATCATGATTCAAACTAAATCTTGAAATTTAATAAACATGTAATTTCAAATATTAAAGGGACCTAAATATTGATTTTTGCAAAAACTTTATATATATATATATATAGGAATCAAAGAGGGGTTTTAATTTTTTTGGAGGGCCAAGTCTTAATTTTTCTGAAGACCGAGTAAAGAAGAGTAAAGGGACCGAAGGATTTCAAAATTTTGTGGGGCCGGGGCATGGCCCCCCCCGTCAGCCACTGTGGCCACGTTACTGGTGACTTGCTCGCAAATTACGAAACTTATAGGCAATTAATTTCATGATGTAGTAGTGCACGATGATCAGTTGGCATGCACGAGTCAAAAGGAGAGAATGCTCTTTCATGAAGTTAGTTATACCATTAATGCCCAATATCCAATGACAAGGAGGATCGATCGTAGTTGATCTGGTACTCGACCTTGCAGCTTTTCACCTTTTCATGATTGCAGGTAGATTAGGAGACCCTAGTGCAAAAGAGACGTAGCTCTAGATGATTGTGGCCGGAACCGGCCTCTTGTGATGTTTTGACCCAACTTAATTTGTTCTTTGATATTGTACCCCAAGCGTAAAGATCGCTTGCCATTCAATGAATTGGATTTACTGGAAGCTATCGCAAAATAACAAGTTGTAAGGAAAAGTTTGTTCACACGAGCGTCTGATCGCCATTTTCTAGATTCCTTGTTTCGATTCTTCTTGCAGATCAAATGGGAATCGGAATTCAATTCTGTGCGCGGACTATCCAAAATTAAAAGGTAAAAATAATAATATTATGCTTTATCTTGGATAATGCTTTGCTGTCGGTAAGAAGTCGTCTTGTTCTCTGAATCTCTATCCTAACATAATTCGCTTTGCTATACAAACAAGTCGTCGATGACGATCACGATAAGTTCTTCTCTCTCAGATACACTCACCCGTAGATGCCTTTCTCAGAGAGCGAGAGAGAGAGAAACAGATATTACAATCGCCAAAGACCAGGCCGCTGCTAGCTGCCCAGAGAAATTTTAGGCAAGTGTGTACAGCCATAAGTCTATATATGGGAGCTTTTTTAATTCAACAACTGCTTATTAAAGTATTAATCCAAATCCAATGGAAACTGGGAAGGCTTAAAGTGCGTATGCATAAGACTCTTTTCTTATCTTTGAAGCCTAATCTATGGGCGCGAGAGATCTGAATTTACGCATCTGCTTAGTCAATTACTTGTACGCATGTGTAATAGGGAAAGACAAAACCCAATTAATTATGCTCTTTCTTATTGTTGTAATAAGTCAGAAAAGCAATATCAAGTAATTAAGAATATGAAAGTTAGGTAAAGAATTACAGCCAATAATGCAAAGATTACCTAAACTGGAAAGGCTTTATAAGTGTATATCAGTATATGCAGAAGACTCTTTTCTTATTTTTGAAACCTAATGTATGGGCGCGCGCGAGATCTGAATTTACGCACTGCTTGCCCAATTACGTGTATGTATGCGTAATAGAGAAAGAAAAAGCCCAATTAATTATGCTCTTTCTTATAGTTGTAATAAGTCAGAAAAGTAATATCAAGTAATTAAGAATATGAAAGTTAGGTAAAGAATTACAGCCAATAACGCAAAGACTACCTAATATAGGCTGAATTTCCACGTGCACCTGCTCACTGACCCCATTGAAACTTGAAAGACTCGACATGCATTGCGTGTTTATCAGGGTAAGATGGAGCAAGCTGAAGAAACTCGTTCTTAGTGTTATAATGCTATGCAGCAAAGGAGTTATTACAATTGCCACAGATCAGGAGCAGGCCAGGCTCCTGTGACGCGAGGAAAAGAATGTGAAAAAGTTATAACTGACCAGAAAAATCACAGCGAGCAGTCCACAGAGTACCAAATCTGTGGGCAACTGTCAATTTCTGCACCTACTAACCCATTAGAGCGGCGTACGTTCTCGCAAACAGTAATCTTATGTTATTAGTCATCTAGCAGCTAGTACTCGCTCACGAGAGCATTCACGGGACCCTCACGTACGAGAGCATCCACGGGACCCTCGCGGGAGCATTCATGAATCTTCGTTCTCTCGATCAATTCAAACTCCAACAACAACTAACACTTTTTGGTCCCTCTCGGTCGATTATGGTGCGTCTAGTTGTGGACAACAGGAGTGATTGCGAAGGAACCGAAGGGTACGCACATGTTTTTACGTCTGTATTTGTACAGTAAATTCTTACGTGGTTAAAAGGTTCGTGTCCTAAACAATAGTAAACATTCATGTATTCCTTCTTAGTAATTAAAAATTAATTGATATCACCTCTGAATGACATATTTAATTTAGGTCGGACCTATGATCTAACGTAGCGACATACATGTGGTAACACTCGTGAATTTCTTACCATTAAAAATGGACACGTAGAAGTCTAATATTGTTTAGGACGTTGTTCCTATTAATCACTTAAGATTTTGTTGTTCAAATGCAAGCACCAGCTATACTGATATATTAATATTCTATAGAATTAATTTAGGAACAAAAATACCATAAAATACATTAGGATCAGTTTATAATTTCAAAATAAATGAACCAATAATTAAACCTTAAAGGCTTGTTTGGAAATGAGTTTTGGTTTTGGGTTTAAAATTCAAATTTCAAATTTTAAAGATTTAAAAATTGTTTTGTTGTAAGTGTTTGTTTGTTGATTAAGACTTTGTATTATTTATATTTTAGTTAAATTAAATAATATTAATTTATAATTTTATGAAATTTAAAAAATAAAAAAATGATTTTAAAAAATCAGAAAAATATATAATTCAAAAAATAAGTAGAAAAAAGTTTCATAAATATAAAAAATTATAAAATAGATAAAATATGAAACTAATAAAAAATATTCATAAAAATTAAAAGACCAGGATAAAAATCATGCAAAATTTATAAAACAAATAAAATTTTACAAAAATAATAAAAAAAACAATAAATTTAAAAATTGATCGCTAGCATCTCCAACTGCATTTTCAATAAATGAGAACAGAGTTCTGTGTTCCGTTAGTGAGGGAGCTTTAAAAAATACTTTTGAAAATTTTTGTAAAATAGGAAATAGTTAATTAATTTACAAAAATACAAAAAATAACTTATAGATATTAAGAAAAAAATCGTGTTTGTGTTGCGTAGGTCTGATAGGCAGTAGATTTCAATTAGTTGTCTCTTTGAAAGGCATTAGTTAATATGTCGGCTGCCATGATGCTTTTCCCCAATTTATTCGCTTCTTTCTTTTTACTAGGATTTTTTTTTTAATCTTTTACGAGGAGAATTAAACTTTGTGAAAAAATAAAAAAAATTGGAGTTTTATTATAATCTGTAAAAAAATTAAACATGCAATATCTTTAGTCAGTACCATGCAATTTAAATAAGGATAGACACAATAATAAATTAAGAGTATATAAATAGACATAACAACAAACAGATCATATATTATTTAATATTAATTAAATAAAAATTTTAAATAGTATGAACACTGTAAAGTCCACGTATTGATCTCTTAAAATTGTATTATGGAATTCAAAGCCAACAATAATTGCAATTTGAAAATGGAGCCGCTCTGACAGGTGAGCTCGTAAAGGCCAGTAAGACAACGATCGTCTTAAATGAAAGGTTAATTGCAATACGAATACAGGAGCCGATTATATCCAATTGGGCCAGCAAGACACACTTCCTTTCAATAATGCGAGTTGGGGCTCACTCTTATCGTACATCACTTGTCACACGCCAATCCGACAATATAATGCGGTTGAGAAATAGCCCACGTTTCCTTTCATTAATGAAAATTGGAGCCTCTCTGGCAATTCAATTCAGTAAGTCATCGTCATTGCAAGTCGAATGTCCATCAGTCGCCAATTCTGTACGACAACTAGGTTAAGCATGATCATAGGTTGGAGCAAGCCGCCACGTTTCCTTCCTGCATTAATGAAAATTGGAGCCTCTCTGGCAATTCAATTCGCAAAAGCCAGTAAGTCAATAATCGTCTTAAAAGAAGTATTAATTGCAAGTCGAATACAGGACTCCATCAGTCGATTGTATCCAATTGAGGCTGTACATGTGTTTCCATTCAAAAACTAGGTTAAGCATCTTTGATCATAGACATTATATTAGAACTTACATTCAATCTAATATTAATTTTTTAATGGACAAACCAGAACATATTCAATCTTTTTTCCGCCGCCGAAATATATGCGGCCACCATCTCAGCCCCATGCATGAACACCAGTTTCCTGCAGGCCGTACCAAAAAGCCGCCGAATCGGACAAACCAAACTCCTTCTTTAAGTCTTAATTACATACAACTCTGTCGTTGGGTTCTACCATCCAAAATGGACGAACAAAAGTAAGTCCGATCGTTTGTACAACGCAAGCTAGTTATTTACACTTCACTTTTCGCCATCGACTATCACGAGACGAAAAACATTAATTGGTTTAGCGCCATGGCTTCCCTTTTCTTAGGCATGGATTATCCCCATATATAGATGTTTACGATCACCGTTAAAAACTTTGAATTGCAGTAATCTGGGAATTTCTAGTACGACAATATTATGAGGATCAATATTGGCCCTTTATAAGATCTTAACTGCCAAATTAATTAAGCTGTACCTATGTATGCACCGGCCTATAGTGTATCTTTCTTTGATGAGACTTACGGATATGATCAGGACGCCATGAGGACAAGAAACGTCGATGTCGCCGAGTCGCTCGTTTATATATGCATGTGTTTAGCCAATTCCAATAAAGAACCCCACGTTACAAACAAGGCAAGAAAGCTAGCTAGCACGATCTCTAGCCTGTTTAAGGAAATCGATCACGCACAACTTCGTACTTCCTGTCGGTTTACGACAATTCAACTTACTCAAATATATAATCTCTTTACATTGGCTCTGATCGAGATTACAGAGTCACTTTTTATTTTAGGCGTGGAAACATTTTGGATACGGCCACCCGCTTACAATATACTTCTCTGATTAGTTCAAATTGCAAGTGGCCATGCTAATGGTGACTTAGTTGCCAATTACGAAACTTAAGGCAACTTCACGCAATACTGCACGATGATCATGAGCTACTTGGCATGCATAAGTAGAAAGGAGAGAATTCTCTTTAATCAGAAAAAAAAGATGTAAAATGTATATATGAAATCTGCACTTTATTGATTTGAACGTAGAGGTGACTATTTACGGAAGAATGCTAGAGAAGATGACGGCTGATATTTTGCTAAATTCAAGAGATCAAATCAAGATTATTGTTCATTTATCTTATCTCCTTGAATTATCCTTTGCCTTGATTGAGTTGAATCTGAATCAACTGTATCACCACTGATCATGTGAAGATAAGCTTCCTTATGTCTCCAGTTATCCACATTTGAATTTTGAAGAATTATATATCCTTGATTATGTAAGAATAATTTTCCTTATCTTCCTCATTTCTTCCATTATCCTCATTCAAATTTTGTATGCCGAGCTGCTTCTCAATATAATCAAGTTAATTATACCAAGTGCCCACGCAGTGGAGCCAAAACTTGATGTGTGACGGGAGGGAGGGGGCAATTTCGTATAATAATAATATATTTTTAAAAAAATTATTAAATTTAATAAAAAAATGTATAGTATAAACTATTAATATTTTTGATATATTAATATTCTATAGAATTACTTTACGACAAAAAATACCATAAAATACCATAGGATCAGTTAATAATTTTGAAATACCACGTATACCAATGAACCAGTAATTAGAGCTTAATGGCGTATTTGGAAATGGGATGTGATTTTGGTTTTTGGTTTAAAATCCAAATTTCAAATTTAAAGATTTAAAATTTTTGTTGTTGTAAGGGTTTGTTTGTTACTTTGTTTGATTAAGATTTTGAATGATTTAAATTTTAGTTAAATTAAATAATACTAACTTATAGTTATTATGATATTTAAAAAATAAAAAATAAGTAGAAAATAGTTTCATACATATAAAAATTATAAAATAGATAAAATATGAAACTAACAAAAATATTCATAAAAATTAAAAGACCAAGATAAAAATCATGCAAAATTTATAGAACAAATAAAATATTACAAAAATAATAAAAAATTTATTAAATATTTCAAAAATAAAAACTTAACAATAATTAGCAAATATAATCATTATCAAAATTATTACAAAAATTATAAATAAAACAATAGAGAAAATATTAAAATAGTTACAAAAGCGTATAAATGTCTAAAAGTTTTTCTAAAAAAATACTTTTGGAAATTTTTGTAAAATAAAAATAGTTAATTAATTTACAAAAATACAAAAAATAACTTACAGATATTAAGAAGAAGAAAAAAACCAAATTGGGGCCACAATAAAAAAATTCACCAAATAAAGAAAACTAAAAAAATTAATAAATAAAAAATGTTAAAATCAATAAATAATATTAATTTAAATTTGGGGACATATAAAAAATAAAAACTAATTTACAACAGCCATAAATAAATTTAAAAACTAAAAAATAACTAAATGTATAAAAATATTTAGAAAAATATTAAAAATATACTTCTAGAAATATTCTAAAAAAATATTTCTCTTTATGGATGAGTACTCTCTCTAAACCACAATCTTCATCCTCATTTATGTAATTATTTTTAGTTATCCCTGTTATTTTTATATATTTTTTTTCTGATTCTTACAATTTAATTTGTTGTTATTGTTTTGAAACATCATGACAACTAAAAGATAACATTATTAAATAAAAAATAATATCAAGAATTTTGTTATTATTTGTTGTTGTAAATTAATTTTGATCCTTATTTTGGTTGCTATTATTTTTTTACCTTTTTTTTTAGTGAAAATAGTACTCCTGGTTTTAGCTTTTCTTCGGGACATTCATTTCGCACGAGTGTAAGTACTCGATTTTACACACTAGAATAAGCTAGAGGTAAACTGCTCTAACTTTTTAATTTAATCTAAGGCTGTGTTTGTTTTGGCGTAAAATGAAGAAAATGAGAAAATATTTGCAATTGAAAATATTTGTAGGGAAAACTAAACAAGTTTTGATGTTTGGCTAACTCTTTGAAAATGAGCATATGTGTTTGGGTTGTCACCTGAAAATTTAAAAACTATTTTGTAATAGTTTCAATTTGTCCTTATTAATAGAGATATTATAAACAAGAGGAAAATATATATATCACATACTTGTGTTTTATGCTATTTTGAAATCAAGACTCGTGCTTTAATTTTTATTTTTATTTTGAGACCTATGGTTTCTCTGTTTATGAATATAAAGCTCCACTTGTTTTGCCGTTATATATGGATGAAAAACTCATGTGGCTCATTTTCAAACACATCAGCTACATATATGGCATTTTAAATAATAATAATAATAATAATAATAATAATTTAGGCCATTTATATGTAGATAAATTAAAAATATAATATAATTTTTATTTAAAACAAAATCCAAGCGGCCAAATTTGTCTCCCCTATGACTTATAAAAAGTTAAACAGTTTGAAAAATGATTTAACCTTATGACTTAGCCTTCTTAAAAGGATAAGCCATTTTCAACATTACAAGGTAAAATTTTCAGTGGACTAACTTGACATTTTTCTTTGACATCTATTTTCCTCCCTTACCAAACATAAGAAAAGCTGAAAAATATTTTCAAAGAAGACATTTTCAGACGAAACAAACTTAGGCTAACATATAGATTGATTTCTTCACTAAGTCTTCCTTTAATCACATAAGTCATTTATCTTTGTTTTTGATAATTAATGTATTTGCTAATTATTTTTAAGTTTTTATTTTGAAAATTTTTGAATTTATATTTTTTTTTTGTAAAATTTTATTTGTTTTATAAAACTTTGCATGATTTTTATCTTGTATTTTTTATTTTTAAGAATACTTTAATAAGTTTAATATTTTATCTATTTTTATATTTATGAAACCATTTTCTACTTATTTTTTGAATTATATATTTTTTCTGATTTTTTATTTTCTAAATATCATAATAACTGTAAAATAATATTATTTAATTTAATAAAATATAAATAATTCAAAATATTAATCAATCAAACAAACCCTTACAACAAAGCAATTTTTAAATCTTTTAAAATTTGGAATTTAAATTTTAAACCTAAAACCAAAACTAAAATCAAAATGGTTTGACCAACCAACTTTTGGTTCCACTGGAAAGGTAATATAGGTGCCCCTACAATTTCAAGGTGAAAATTCTTTATTGGTTGGGTCGCACTCCTTGTAACTTGAGCGAGGGTTTTAAATTGGTGGGACAGTGATCCGGCTCATTCGGTGGGCCCAGTTGCTGCAATCCACTGCCTCGTCCATTACAAGTGGAGAGCTGACCCATGTTGCTTGGGCGAAGGACTGGGCTTTAATTGGACCGACAAACACATACGTAAGCATTTAGAAGGTAACCACAGACTACAGTAGTCTGGAGTAGAGAAACTGGGAATTTATGGGGTGTTTATTTGCCAAAATTTCGGAAAATATTCTCAAAATTTTAAGAATCTTTACTTTATTGAGATTTATTGGGGTTTGTGAAAGGTGAAGTGTATATATGTAAAAGTTAAAAATTTTGGAATGTGTTTGTTTTGCTGGAAATTTTCATGTCCCAAAATATTAGGGAAACAAACGGTACCTTAGTGCATGCCACAAACGCGGGCGTCTTGCCAAATGTGTTTGTAACCTACAAGTCCGTAGTAGCTAGGGCTATTCATTTCAACCGTCGGCGCGGGCAATAAAATTAGCCATTTATCAATAATATTATCGGTGACGATTCACTGTCGGAATAAACCGCCACCGGCGGTTTTTTATTTTTATTTTATTTATAAATGGTGATCTTATAACTTTTGTTTTTTTAATAAAAAAAAAAGCTCCGTTCTCTTGTAAAGAGAACGACTACAGGAGAAGGGCGCCTTGCATGCGAAAACCCTAACCCTATAGCTTTTGTTTTTTTTTTTTAATGAAAAACAAAATAAAACGGTTCCATCTTTACTTTAAGGGAATGGCACCGTTTGGGTTTTACCTGACTAGCTAGGCAGATTTGCACGCAGCCCTCACTCCTCAGTCGTGCAGACTCAGTTTGGGTTTTACCTGACTAGCTAGGCAGATTTGCACGCAGCCCTCACTCCTCAGTCGTGAATTCTTCAGAGTCTCAGACTCTCTCTACTCTCTGTAGGAGCCTGGTTGTTCATGCCCACCTTAGAGCAGTTGAGCTGCCGTTTTAAAGATGGTCTTCACAATCTTCATTGCTTTTAAAGATGAGTTTTTTTCGTGGATTTATTTTGTGATTGCTTTGTGAATTTAGATTTTTTCATTATGAATCTGGTGTTTTTCATCGTGAACCTGTGATGGTTTTCATTTTGGGTTTGAGGAGAAGAGAAAATTTGTTGTGAAATTGTTTATTTTTTGTGAAATTTTGTGAACCAGTGGTCACCGGTTACTGTGTAACCGACATCGATAAACTGGCACCAGCAATGACTAGTTATTTGGCCTACCAGTTCCGGTGTCGTGTCAAATATAGGCCACCGAGATTAACGATGACAGTGCCAGTTTTGGCCAAACCGGCGCCTACATCACCGGTACCCAGCCGTAGTAGTAGCAATGTCGAGAATTTAATTATAACAGTATATCTTCCTTATTGAGAGAGACAAAGAATGGTTAATATCATAGTTTGCCCCTAATTATGAGTCAATTGCAATCTCGCTCTCTAACTATAAAAATGGCGATTTACATTCTCTAACTTTCAAAAATCATCGATGTACACACCCCGTCCAATTCAGCGTTAAGTCAAACGAAACGCGTGTAAAATGACCCTCCAAGTTAAAATTATTAAAAATATTAAAAAATTCATTAAAAATAAAATAAAAATGTAATATTTTTTAAATAAAACTATTGAAACTCTATTTCAGTAATCTATATTTTTTTAATTTATTTCTCAAATTGAAATTGACTTGGAGGGCATTTCAGTCATTTTACATGTGTATTTGGACGGAGGCTTACATTAATGATTTTCGAAAGTTAGAGGACGTAAATCGCTGTTTTCATAATTAGAGAGGCAAATTTGCAATTGACCTATAGTTAGGGGGCGAACAATGACATTACCCCTACAAATAATAATAGAGTGATATGACAAAGCACTAAAACGAATTCAAAGTACATGGTGCGACACGTAGCTTCTGGCATGTGATCAACAATGAGAATATGTTAATAAAATGGAAAGATAAAACTAATTAGGGATTATTAAAGTAGATTCACATTTCATCTTCAACAAGTAGAAGGTGAAAAAGACAAAGAACTTAATTATCCAAGATGCTTCTATTGAGGACTCGAAAATAGATTGGGACTGAATTGTGAGACTTTGGAGGTGAATCCCACACCGATAAGGCACTTATAAAGTTCATCCACTTATTTACTAAGTCTGGATCGATGATGCCGTTTTATCACATCCTTTAGACTCTATGTAGTATTCACTCATTCAAATCCTTTCTTCGTGTACCCTCATTGAAATTACTAGTGAAGAACCTGTCTGATTCTAGCCTCTTGCATCAATGCCCAAACAAGAATTCCATGTTATTCTATGCCTTACCCCGATCTCAATCCATTTGAATAAGATGGATATTCTATATATATCTTCAGATTTATGCAAGTACATATATTCATTTTGATCTTGTAACTTTGAAGTGAAGGAGTAGTGACTAATATTGTACCTAATTCGCCTCTAATTGTGCTTTGGGGTCCTCAAAGTTCTCGCCCTTTTACCACCTATACAACTTTTTCCCAATCTTAATTAATCTTGTAATTGTCTGTGGTTGCTCTTTTTTTGGGTAAAATCTTGATCGTTTCTTATTGTAGAAATTGGACGTAGAAATTGGACAACTGAACCATTTTCATTGTCACTAAGCACGCGTACTAATTTGTGTTATTACCTAGATGCCATTAGCAAGAAGATCACAAAAGCCGTCTCACTGATAGCAAACCCTTTGATCTTCTTCTCTGCCATGAGACCCACAAGCACATCAAGCTGTTTAAGATCACCACCGTACACTTCATCAAGTGCTTGAATCGCTTCCTGGTCATCCATATCTAAAAAAAAGCAACGAATGCCCACCCATTGAGGTAAACCAGGTAGAGCAATTTTACCTTGTCTGTGAAAGGGTGATTGCCGACAAGGAGGGACGAGGCAAGGAGGTAGAGAGAGGTGCCGCTTCAAATCGAGAGAGAACCAAGATAGGGAGAAGAGAAGCTACCATCCCACATGGAGGATACATTAGAGAGGCCAGAGGGGCGAGGAATTCGTCAGGAGGGCTTTGGAAAATGGTTCATTTTTTTTTTTCAGCTTATAACGTTTTTCGCAAAAGCCGCGTCCATTTCATTGTTCTCTCTTCCGCTGACCGAGAAGTTTTTTCGGTTGACTGCATTTTCCTGGGTACTCCAAACACCCGAAAACATGAAAAAAGATTTATGTAGTTACTTTACAGCAAAACAGACGTACGTAGTTCTGAGGACGGCTTGCGTCTTCTTAGCCGACAGTAACGATGCATCACCGTAACGCTTTAAAATTAAACGTGAAGTATATGTTATCTTCTTTTCTGAATAAGGGTGATAAAAAATATATCATATATGATATATATATATATATATAACTGATCTCTTGTTTAACTATTAATTTAATTTCAAACATTGTCATACTTGATGTTCTATATATATGGCAATTCGTTACCTTTTATTAATTATAATGGCATATCTTCCTTAGAGAGAGAGAGACAAATAATAATACAGTGATACAAAATATGACGAAGCACTAAAACGAATTCAAAGTACATAGTGCGACAGGTAGCTAGCTTCTGGCTTATCAACAACAAGAATAAGTTACTAACATGGAAAGATAAAACTAATTAAGGATTATGAAAGTAGATTGATCACATTTCATCTTCAAGTAGAAGGTGAAGAAGACAAAGAACTTAATCATTCAAGCTCTATTGGGGAATTCGAAGATAGATTGGGACTGGATTGTGAGACTCTGGAGGTGAATCCCACACCGAGAAAGCACTTGTAGAGTTCATCCACTTCTTTACCAAGTCTGGATGATGCCGCTCTATCACATCCCTCAGGCTCTCTGTAGTATTCACCCATTCAAATCCTTTCTTCGTGTATATCTCCTCATTGAAATTGCTCGTGAAGAACCTATCTGATTCTAGCCTCCTGCATCAATGCCCAAACATTAAGAATTCCATGTTATCCTATGCCTTACCCTGATCTCAATTCATTTGAATAAGATGGATATTCTACATATATATCTTCAGATTTATGCATGCATGCTAGCAGTGATGAATGAGTACTAATTTGTGTTATTACCTAGATGCCATTAGCAAGAAGATCACAAAAGCCGTCTCACTAATAGCAAACCCTTTGATCTTCTTCTCTGCCATGAGACCCACAAGCACATCAAGCTGTTCAACATCACCACCGTACACTTCATCGAGTGCTTGAATCGCTTCCTGGTCATCCGTCAGATCCTCCCATTTCGAGATGGGTATCAACAGTAGGCCCCTACGGAAGTCATTGTATCTTGCGACACTCCTCTCCCTGTCCCTATATACTGCATCATGAAGCACGAGAAATAAGCACTAGCCACAAAGTATTTTATTCTTGTAAATCATCAACTGAATGAAAGATCCAGATTAGTTAGTGGTACCTTCAAGAGCAGGCAGGTCCACATGATCAGGTCTATCGCTGCCATCCACTTCCTGCGGGATAAGGTCCCTGAGCAAGGTTGGATAGTTCCAAAGCTCTAAGGCTCCGCAAGCTTGGTGGCCCATTGAAACCATTTGTTTGGCAAACCCAATTTCTGCCAAGGTCTTTTCTCCTCTATGGCCTACCAAATTTCCCAGAGGAACCCTGACAGTGGAAGACGATTAGGACAAAATATTCATCTAACAGAAAAGCGTTTCACCGAAATTGCAATTTTGGGATATCAGTGGATAAAAGATAGTCATACTCATACTTTTTGATCAACGGTGGAGATTTGTTTGGTCCTGGTGCAGCCGAGATGTCCCTGAGGTGAAGGTCATCGGGTAGCAGCGAGTGCATACGATAAACACTGACAAACTCTTCAGTCAACGAGTAAGGAACCCCATGATTATTGGGCTTCTTTAGACCCACCAGACCTCCCAACGAGGCTCCCCCAACATGACCGAATGTGTCCTTAAATTTCTTTCCCAACAATCCGTACCTGAAATACATATAATCCATCAGTGATCACTGATCAGTCACAGAGCAACAAAAGCACTTATAGCGATTACGTACGTTGCATGCAAGTTTGTGAACATCGTGCATATTTTTTATTCTCCGCAGTTTGGATCTCGAAAATTAACTACAAAGCAACTGTATTTTGCTTTAAGTGCTCATATTATATTATATATGGAGTTGATGGATCGAAGATGATCAAAATCAGTTGCGAGTAAGGCTCTCTTTGCTGGATTTAGAGATTTATTACCAGTTGGCGCGCATCCCTGCGAGCAAGGTATCAGTTTTGAGGAGCTCCACGGTCCAATCTATAGTATGGACCTTCGCGATGACCGCGGATGTCACTAGCCTTGCATGATGGTATAATTCTTCGTCATCCAAATCTGAATATTCCCTCTGAAAACCATGAACATGAAGCAGTATTAATGAGCTTAACCAGTCACAGGAAAAGTGGGAAACCTTCACTTGGCTAAGTGGCTGATCCAATACCTTGAGAGTGTCGCAAACTGCATTGTGTTCCTTAACGAACAACGCCTGCAATGTAGAGACGCCGGCCCAACTATTACGAACGTCTCCTGACACAGCCGTTCCATCTTCGTCATGAAGAAGAAGGCCATCTGATGATATTTTGAGTTTCCCGTCTTTGAAAGTTCTCACTTTTTGCAATTTTTCCGCGTTGCTGCCATATATAGCACTTCCATCCCTAATATTCATCATTCAGGTTAAGACAAGCCCCCAAACAAAAAACGTTCAGGAAATTTTTATGGTGTAGGTGCTTTTGGAAGGATCTTCAAATCGGATAGAACTAAGTTATCAGGGTTGTGAAAAGAACGACACCAAGTCTATGCTGTGTGTAACCAGTAATATTAATTGCAAAAACTAAGGGGCCATAGTCTTTAAATGAGGCCTAGGATTTAAATCATCTCTCCCTGCTCTGGGAGTCACTTTTGGAAATGATATTCAAGCAACTGCTTGAATTTTTCTGTACAGAGCAACTGCTTTCTATTCTTGTCTTTCATTTTAAGCCTTTTTTCTGGCAGTTAATTGCACAACCTCGATTAGGCAAAATTTTTATACTTGTTTCTTACCACCATGGTGTACGAATGTTCTTTGCGCCCTCTTTGATGTCGTAAAAGCCAGTTGGAACCTCCTTCGTCTTGTAAAACTTGAAAAACTTGAGAGGGCACTGGCTCGCAACTTCTCTAGGTGCCGTCAGCTCAATCTGCAGTAATTTTGTGCAAAAGATATAAAGCATGCGGACGTACAAAAAGAATAAACTCTTTAAGCGAAGTCATTTGTCAAGAGATACATGAGACGAGAACCAATTATTCTTAATCGTGTTGGATGTACCGCAGACCTGCTTGGTATCCTCCAAGTGATCGATCCAGTCATGTATCATAAACTGAGTCCAAGAGGCTGCTATCATGTTGAATTGCTTTCCTGTGTCTGTGTATTTTCTCCGCGCAAGAAGTTTTGTGGCCACCACTATTGGATCCGGTTTCAGTAGCTGCATATTGTCGAAGCTAAAGTGTCATTGGAATAGAAAAGGAGCCCCACAAAGGAGGCGAACAATCACTCTGCATAATAAGAAATGCATTCGGTGGATCTCCAAATGGAGAAGTACCTTTTTCTTTTGATCTACCGGGAGAACATTTCTGCCAAAGAAAGTTCCTTCACTACCTGCACCTTCATTGAAGGGGTCGTTAAACTTTCCATCAGCTGTTCTGTATGGGTAGTCCATGGGGTTGAACCGAACACCAATGGGAGATCTACCAACATTGAACAAATTGTACTCCTGGTGAAGGTGCCGGCGAATGGCAAGATAAATCAGGCCTAGGAAGACTGGTAAGCGGTGCCATATGCCCAACTTATCGATGAAGTGAACAATCTGCATTAAAAAAACGTAAAAACACTAAGTTTGCATGTCTTCCTCTTCAAGGCATACGAAAACACCTTAATTAAGAGAATGCTTCTTGAAACTCTTGAAAACTAAGCATGGCAGTAGATAGCTAGTAATACGATAATTAGGTGGGACTTTACAAGGAAGAGGAAACGGTCTATGAGAGTCATCTTAGCAACAGCTTCATGGAAGTCTTTATGAATGAATCGATGGAAAGGTTCAGCTAGGAGAGCCTTAATCGATGCCATTATTACACTAGAGAACATAATCTCTTTCTTAATTGCTCACCAATTGTTTCTCTAAGATCATGGCAACCCTCTATATATACAAATGTCCAGAGGAGGGTGGGGGCAACACCTTCGCGCGTGTGAAACAAGCCATGTTCCACGTGGACGACTGAACTTATGGTCAGAACTCTCTGGTTGGTCTGGGTGATCAGGCCGTAGGAAAAAACGACAAGTATCTGAGTTTCGATTCGGCCATATCTTATCAAAGTCTTTCATAGATATTTATCATGACGAATTAATTAATGCGGTTGCGAAAGTTGTCTAATTGATTATAAGTATGCTAGCCAAGCTAAAAATTCATGGTTGAATAAATTATAAAATTGTCATATAAATATGCTATGTCATTACCGTCAAATAATCCGAAAAAAGACAAGAAAAAATATGTTAAAAAATTACAATGGAATATTTGTCAGTACCTTTATATTTTTAAATCACTTTTATTTATTAAAACTACGTTAAGCATATTTGATCATAGACATTATATTAGAACTTACATTCATGATATTAATTTAATGGACAAACCAGAACATATTCCATCTTTTTTCGAAGCCGATAGATATATGCGGCCACCATCTCAGCACCGTGCATGAACACCAGTCTCCAGGTCGTACCAAAAAGCAGCCGGATCGGCCAAACCAAACTCCTTCTTTAACGTACAACTCCGTCGTTGGGACGTTCTACCATCCAAAATGGACTAACAAAAGTAAGTCCGATCGTTGTTCAACGCGAATTATTTACAGGGGTATACATCAGTACTCTTCGCCAATCGCCATTGACAATCACGAGACGAAAACATTAATTGGTTTTAAGCATCCATATATAGACACTATATTAGAACCATTCATGATATTAATTTAATGGACAAACCAGAACATATTCCATCTTTTTTCACATGCCCACCATCTCAGCACCATGAACACCAGTCTCCAGCCTCCAGGTCGTACCAAAAAGCCGCCGGATCGGACAAACCAAACTCCGTCTTTAACGTACAACTCCGTCGTTGGGTTCTACGTACCATCCAAAATGGACTAACAAAAGCAAGTTATTTACAGGGCATATATATACTTCAGTACTTTTCGCCAATATGGACCGTCACGAGACGAAAACATTAATTGGTTTGGCGGCGCCGTGCATGGCTTCCCTTTTCTTAGGCATGGATTTTCCCCATAGATGATAGATGTTTACGATCACCGTTAAAAACTTTGAAGCATCATAAATGCGGTAATCTCGATCGAAATTTATAGTATGACAATATGGGGATCAATATTGGGCTTAAGATCAAAGACCTTAACTGACAAATTAATTAAGCTTTACTTATGTGCGTACCCGCCTATATTGTATCTTTCTTTAATAATATCTTCAACGGGAGCATTTCCTTAATTTGATGAGAGTACTTACGGATATCAGCACGCCATGAGGACAAGAAACGTCGACGTCACCGATTAAGTCGTTTATACAAGTGTTTCGCCAAAAATGCAAGAAAGCTAGCTACCATTTCCATTAGGGTTGTTCAACTCTGGCCAAAACCGGCACCTACACTAAATAGGCTGGTTTTTAAATAATTGTCACCTACACCTACATTGTTAAAGACAAAAATTGGCCCTTAACAGTGGCGGTTTCCGGTTAAACCTACATTTATATTCGGCCATCAATTTTCCATAGCACGAGTTAAATACCTTTTAAACTCTTCTCTGCCATTAAAGACACCTAAGAGGAAAATGAAAGTTGGAACCCATATTTCATTGTTTAGAAAGCTTAGAACAATCAAATAGGGGACATTATCTAGTGTTACAAAAAGCTCAAAATCAACGAGTACACATTTCTTTTGACTCTAAGAAAACCACATTATGCAAAAATGCTGGTGGTCAAAATTGTGTCCTCTCCCAGGACCCTTGTTTTGTGAGACCAACGCTGAAGTAATTGCATTTTTCAAATGATAGATGTATAAACAGAACATAAATAACATCTTATTGATCAATACATCCACTTGGTAACAATATTTATCCCTGTTAAATTCCAAACCCTAAAAACAATAAAACAAAAGGGGAAATACTATGAGACGTATTACCTCAACTGTGGTCGGTGACAAGTGGTGCGACAGCCGGCAGGAGTGGTGGATGGCGAAGGGTTGTGCCACTGCCGCCCATGTGGAAGAGAGAGAGAGGCATGGGGTAGGATGGGCAAAAAGCTTTGGGAGGGCCAGAGAAGACTGGGGAATCGGGGATTTGTGAAACACCAAGAAATGGAAGAGGGGAGGAATTTTTGACAAAACGATTCATTTTTTTAAAAAAATAAACAAACAAACCTAGTTTCCCAGTACCTGGGTAACCCAGGAACCAGGAATACTACCAAGTTTTTTACAAAATACTAAATCAGCACGGGCACCGATAGAGCCTGGTACCGGCAACTCAGTGCCGGTGCTACCGAAATTTTCCGGTAGCACTGAACAGCCCTAATTTCCATGCAGCCTGTTTAAAGAAATCGATCACAACTTCGTACTCAATTTTGACTTGGTTTGCCAGGTTCAACTTACTCAAATATATATATAATCTCTTTACATTGGCTTGATCGAGAATATTACAGAGTCGCTTTTATTAATTTAGGCGTGGAACGGTGGAAACATTTTGGATACCACCCGCCTTGCAATATGCTTCTCTGATTAGTTTCAATTAATTTGCAAGTGGCCATGTTAATGGTGACTTATTTGTCAATTATGAAACTTATTGACAACTTCACTCAGTAGTGAATGCACTGATACATGATGATATATATATATATATATATATATATATATATATAATAATGATAAGAGTGATACGATTATTGTCTAATTTGATGTCTAATTTTATTTCAAAGTATAAATTATTAAAAAAATAATATAAAGAGCTCAACTTATCAAAAATAAAAATTTGAGATATAAGGTATCAACGTCCTAAATACAGGGTGTGGGTGTGGGTCTGGGAATTATACTTAACCCTAAAGTTAACTGTACCAAGTGCCCAAAAGCCAATGACAAGGAGGATCGAAGTTGATCTGGTGCTGACACTGCAGCTTTTCACCTTTTCATGATTGCAGCTAGCTACCGTATTATGCATTAGGTGACCCTAGTACAAAAGAGACGTAGCTCTGGATGATTGTGGCCGCCTGGCGGCTGGAACCTTCTTTGTGATGTTCTGACCCAACTTTGTTCTTTGATATTGTCCCAAGCGTAAAGACGACTGTTCAATTGATAATTGGATTTCCAGGAAGCTATCCCGAAATAACAAGTTGGAAGGAATTAGTCATAGTTTGTTCACACGAGTGCGTGATAGCCATTTTTCCAGATTCTTGTTTCGGTTCTTCTTGCAGATAAAATTGGAACCGGAATTCAATTCCGTGCGCCGACTATCCAAATTAAAAGGTACAAATAATATTATTTATATGCTTTTTATCAGCTTGGATAATGCTTTTGTACCTATTCAAACATGCTGACGGTAAGAAATCATCTTGTTATCTGAACCTTTATCCCAACGTAATTCGCTGTGCAATTCAAACACGTCGTCGATGACGATAACGATAAGTTCTTCTTTCTCATATACACTCGCCCGTGGTCGTAGATGCCTTTCTCACAGAGAGGGAGAGAGGAACAGATATTACAATCGTCAAAGACCAGGCCGCTCGTGGCTGCCCAGAGAAATTTTAGGCAAGTGTGCACAGCCATAAGACTCTTTCTCATCTTTTGTAACAAGTCAAACGTGTGTATGCACAAGACTCTTTCTTATCTTTAAAACCTAATCTATGGGCGCGCGCGATTTGAACTTACGCACCTGCTTACCCAATTACGTTGTAGGACATGTGTAATTGGGAAAGATAAAGCCCAATTAATTATACTCTTTCTTATCGTTTGTAATAGTCAGAAAAGTTAATATCAATTAATTAAGAATATGAAAAGTTAGGTAAAGAATTACAGCCAATAATGCAAATACTACCTAATATACGGGCCTCTGAATTTCCACACCTGCTCCCTGACCCCGTTTAAACTTGAAAGACTTCATATGCATTGCGTGTTTATCAGGGTAAGATGGAGCAAGAAGAAACTCGTTCTTAGTGTTATAATGCTATGCAGCATAGGAGTTATTCCATTTGTCACAGATCAGGAGCGAGCAGTCCACAGAGTACCTAATTAATCTGTGGGCAACTATCAATTTCCTCGCCTGCCAACCCATGAGAGCATCGTACGTTCTCGCAAACAGTAATCTTATGTCATTAGTCATCTAGTAGCTAGCCAGTACTTGCTCGATTCGAATGCTTTCTTATTATATTAAAGCAGAATTGCATCGATTGAAATTTACAATTAATTACTCTATTAATCTATGTAGTATTTTTATTGTCCGTCTTCCAAAAAGGTTTGTCAAATATTAATGTACCAATACAACCATTTAGATCGATTGACAATTGCGTTTATAACAACAAATTCCTACGTCACTAGTAGGATCATATTCTAAACAATACCAGATTTTTTTGTATTTATTTCTAGTGATTAAAAATAAATTGATACTAACTTTGTGTGACATATTTAATCTAGGTGGAACCTTTGATATGACATATACATGTGGTGAAACTTATGAATATTTTACAATTGAAAATTGACACTTGGAAGTTTTGTATTATTTAGGACGTTGTCCTCTTTAGTCATGTAAAACTTTATTATCCAAATAAGAATAAAAATGACTATATTGACATATTAATATTCTATAGAAATATTTTTAAGAGAAAAATTACCATAGGATCAGTTTAGAATTTCAAAATACAACATAGCGGAATCAACCACTGTAATAATTAAGCCTTTTATTTTTTTAAAAAAAATAATCCTTTAAATTTCATGACGTTGAGAATTGCAATGGTTTGTCCAACTAACATTCGGTTCCACCGTGGAAAGGTAATAAAGGTGCTTCTACAATTTGGAGGTGAAAATCCTTTATCGGTCGCACTCCTTGTAACTCGAGGCTCGATCGAGGGATTTGAATTGGTGCGACAGTGCTCCGGCTCATTCGGTGGGGCCCAGTTGCTGCAATCCACTGGCTCGTCCGTTCCCAGTGGAGAGCTGACCCATGTTGCTTGGGCGAAGGACTGGGCCTCGTGGGCCCTAATTGGACCGACAAACAGCTTCATGTTCATATACGCAAGCATTATGAGGTAAACCAGATAGAGCAATTTTACCTCGTCTGTGAAAGGGTGATGACCACTTAGAAAAAAAGTGAAAGGGTGATGGCCGACAAGGAGGGACGAGGCGAGGAGGGGTGCCGCTTCAAATCGAGAGAGAACCAACATTGGGAGGTAAATTTGACAGGTTCTTGTTTGGGTATCTATATCTCCTTTGAATTATATACAATTTGCTCTTGATTTGATTGAGTTGAATTTGAATCAACTTTATCACCACTGATCGTGTGAAGATAAGCTTTCTTATGTCTCCAGTTATTTACATTTGAATTTTGAATAATTATCCCTGATTATGTGAGAATAATTTTCCTTATCATCCTTATGTTTCCTATTATCCTCATTCAAATTTTGTATGTGGAGCTGTTGCTTCTTAATATAATCAAGTTAATTATACCAAGTGTGGTATAATAATAATAATATATATATTTTTTAAAAAAATTATTAAATTAATAGAAATATATAGATAAAAATATTTCCCATTAGATTATATTTTTAATTTAAGACATAATAATATTACTAATAAGTTAGTGACTTATAGATATACTTTCATGGTCGTTATTAACAAAGATCATGAATTATAAATAATAATTTTCTCCCTAAAATCCAAAATTTATAACATTCAACATTTTTAGTTACATTTGTAGAGAAAATAGAAATTAAGAACATAGATAATAAGTGAGTGTTTGAAGAGTTCAAGAAAAATAAAAGTAAACTACACATTATGAGTTTTGACCAAACTTTGTTCTTTGATATTGCCCCAAGCTTAAAGTCTTGACCATTCAATTAATTGGGTTTACAGGAAGCTAAGCTATATATCACGAAATAACAAGTTGCAAGGAAGTCATACCCAGCTCCAAAAGAAAAGTATTATTAAAGTAAAGAAAATGAAAGTTACGGTAAAGAATTACAACCAAGAATGCAAAGTCCTAACCTAGGGGCCTCCGAATTTCTACACCTGCATACTCACTAACCCCGTTGAAAGACTTGACATGCGTGTCTATCGGGGTAAGATATATGGAGTAAGAAGAGAATCGTTCTTACCGTTATAATATTGCAGCAAAGGAGTTATTATTCCAATTGTCACAGATCAGGAGCGGGGCTCCTGTGCCACGAGGAAAAGAATGTGGAAAAGTTGGGGACCAGAAAAATCATAGCGAGCAATCCACAGAGTACCTAATCTGTAATGAGACAAATATTTAAAAAAGGAATTCTGGCTCACACATTTTCTCATCCACATAAAGTGCATTTATAGAGGATGAGAGTATCGAGGAAAGCCCATGATTCTCGGCTTTTCCGTATTACAGTTGTAACCGTTTTCTGGCGTCAAGAAATAGTTTAGAATGATACAAAAAAAATATTCATACCAGTGGCTCGCCCGTATTACATACCTCGAAGTTTCTGATGATCATACAATAATAATAGTAATGGTGTACATATTGAATTGTATATTTTGGATGACGACGTACTTTTATGAAGAGATAGAGTTCAAAACAATATGACTTTAAATATATTTGTTGGGTCGCACTGCTAGTAACTCGAGCGACGGCTATAAATTGGTGGGACAGTGCTCCAGCTTCTTCGGTTGGGCCAGTTGCTGCAATCCACTGGCTCGCCCGTTCCAAGTGGAGAGCTGACCCATGTTGCTTGGCCGAAGGACTTGACCTCGCGGGCGCTAATTGGATCGACAGACAGCTTCTTGTACTAAGCATTTCAAATGTAACCATAGTCGGAGTTTAAGTATTACTGTGCTAAGCATGCTGAACGATAGTTAAGATTAAAAATTAAAATTTCGATAGTTAAAGTTAAATATATTATTTAAAATATTTTAAATGATGTGACGTGATTTGAGCCTTTAAATTTTAAAACTTTTAATATCAATATGTTGAATACAATAAATAGACTCACCGTAATCGTCCTAAAGAAAGTGAGAATTTAGTGCAAAGGCACACACGCGTCTTGCCAAGGTGGTCGCAACCTACAAGTCCTTCATAGGTTTAGTTGTTTATGCAATCACCCTGCTGCCAAGAGGTTGTAATCTACACCCGGCCCTAGTTGGCTTTTGTCCCATCTCTGCCAAATATCGTACCCTCTAACTCTTAACTCTGCCGCAAACAGCCCAACCCAACTCAAGAACCATTCTCTAACTGTGCCCAAAATTGGGATCTTGGGCCTTTTTCTCAAGGACCCATTTCAGGCCCTACGCACTCTCCTCGTGCTCTCTCTGGTGTTGCTCTGCTCTCTGATTCAGAAGAAATGGTTGACTCTGGAGTCTCCCACCCCATTTCAGCCAGAAGCAGCAAAACCCCCTAAATACAAGCCTCCAAAAGCCCATTTGGGGATTCTCTCAAGAACAAAAATGGGCGAAGGTAAAAGAAAACGTGGTCGTAAACCCAAAACCTCAGACGAGGAAACCAAGGATTTCCAACACGCCACCACGACTGCAAACGACGTCCCCTCCGCCTCCGTCCCCACGCCTGCGACCGAACCGAACCCGGACGCGAACAACCCCTCGTCCTCCCGGCGCGGTCGCGGCCGTCCTCGTAAGATCACGAAGAACGAGAACCCGCGGCCCAACATAGGGGCTTCACCAGAGCGCCGAGGCACCAGACACGCGGAGCAAAACGGCGACTTCACGCACGCAACGACAGCAATGACGACGACAACAGCGATAACCACCGCTGCAGTCGTCTCGGAACCCGTGAGGTGGGAAACCGTGGTTAAGGTGGTGCCCTCGATGGACGCTGTAGTGAAGGTATTTTGTGTTCACACGGAGCCCAATTTCTCACTGATGTGGCAGAGGAAGAGACAGTACAGCTCGAGCAGTAGCGGTTTTATCATTGGGGGGAAGAGGGTCCTGACAAATGCGCACTCGGTGGAGCACCATACCCAGGTGAAGTTGAAGAAGCGAGGTTCAGATACAAAATATTTGGCAACGGTGTTGGCAATTGGGACTGAGTGCGATATCGGTAATGTGAAACTTGGGTTTTTCTTTTCGGTACAAAGGGAAACTTGGTTTTGAGCTAATTCTGTAGCTGGGATTGGTGTGTTTATAGGTCAAGTTTAATTTTTACGGGACATGATAGATTGAATACCATTGAATTGGAAGCTTAACGATAAACATGAAGATTATAGGTGATATTATTTGATTCAGTACTATTGCTGAAAGGGCTTTTTTTCAATGCTACAGCGATGTTGACGGTGAGTGATGATGAGTTCTGGGAAGGAGTTTCACCTTTGGAGTTTGGAGATTTGCCTGCCCTCCAAGATGCGGTAACTGTCGTGGGCTACCCCATTGGGGGTGACACAATCTCTGTCACAAGTGGTGTTGTGTCGCGGATGGAGATACTTTCTTATGTTCATGGTTCAACAGAACTTCTCGGACTGCAGGTTATAGCATTTGGTCGTTGCCTTCTTTAGAGTTAATGTTGATATCAAATATGCGGGTTTTTTGACATACTTTTTCTTACCCTTGTACCTGACACGCGTTTTCCCAGATAGATGCTGCAATAAACTCTGGGAATTCTGGTGGACCTGCTTTCAATGATAGGGGAAAGTGTGTGGGTATTGCATTTCAGTCCCTTAAGCACGAAGATGTGGAGAACATTGGTTATGTCATACCAACACCAGTCATTATGCACTTCATTAAAGATTATGAGAGAAATGGGGCATATACAGGTATCTCAGGGTGTAGTTCTACCTTTAGTTAAATCCACTTCGCCTGAAAAGTAATCCAAAAGTAATTAAAATGACAATAAGGGCAGTGCAGGATTTCAGTTGTTGGCAGTATATTGTACAGGTCATCTCAGTTGGTGACTGAGTGTCTTACCTTGGAGTTAGTGGCAGAAGATAAATCGTGTGGCACTGATCGTCCGTATCTGAACCAACAGCTCCTGAAATGAAGCCAAAAGTTTTGATATATTATGGAACAGGTGACAATAAGATCAGAATCAGCTGATTGTGTTCATGGCAACTTGAGTCTGTTGCTAAACCATGTTAACAAGGTTAGGTGGCATCAGATCATTTGGATACAAGATCTTTGAAAAGTTGGGGCTTATCTCATCAATCTATGTCCGAGAAGGGTATGATGCCTGAGACCTTGAGGTTATTGTGGTTGTTTGTTGGTTTGACTGACTTGATTTTCATTCTGTCAATGTCTTAGGGTGTCCTCCAGTTCTTGGAGTTGATCAGACAGATGTGGAATTAATCCATGGGGTGTGGCAATGGGGATGGGACCTGATCAGAAGGGTGTCCGTATCAGAAGAATTGAACCAACAGCTCCTGAATCCCAGGTTCTGAAGCCATCTGATGTTATCTTGAGTTTTGATGGGGCAAATATTGCAAATGATGGAACAGGTGAGCTCCCTTCCCCCCTCCTCCCTTTTCTTGCTTCTCAAAAAGAATTTGTAATTTATAAGATCAGAATCAGCTGTAATATTGTGTTCTTTATATGGCAACTTGCTTCTACCCTTATGGGTGGTCTGATCTCAATACATATTTACTATGAGGAATGCTAAACTGGCTCGCCCGTTCCAAGTGGAGAGCTGACCCATGTTGCTTGGCCGAAGGACTTGACCTTGCTAATTGGATAGCTTCTTGAAGCATTTCTAACCGTATTACTGTGCCTGCTACGATTAGATTAAAAATTAAAATTTCGATAGCATTTAAAATATTTAAATGATGTGACGTGATTTGAGCCTTTAAATTTTAAAACTTTTAAGTTGAATACAATAAATAGACTCACCGTAATCGTCCTAAAGAAAGTGAGAATTTAGTGCAAAGGCACACACGCGTCTTGCCAAGGTGGTCGTAACCTACAAGTCCTTCATAGGTTTAGTTGTTTATGCAATCACCCTGCTGCCAAGAGGTTGTAATCTACACCCGGCCCTAGTTGGCTTTTGTCCCATCTCTGCCAAATATCGTACCCTCTAACTCTTAACTCTGCCGCAAACAGCCCAACCCAACTCAAGAACCATTCTCTAACTGTGCCCAAAATTGGGATCTTGGGCCTTTTTCTCAAGGACCCATTTCAGGCCCTACGCACTCTCCTCGTGCTCTCTCTGGTGTTGCTCTGCTCTCTGATTCAGAAGAAATGGTTGACTCTGGAGTCTCCCACCCCATTTCAGCCAGAAGCAGCAAAACCCCCTAAATACAAGCCTCCAAAAGCCCATTTGGGGATTCTCTCAAGAACAAAAATGGGCGAAGGTAAAAGAAAACGTGGTCGTAAACCCAAAACCTCAGACGAGGAAACCAAGGATTTCCAACACGCCACCACGACTGCAAACGACGTCCCCTCCGCCTCCGTCCCCACGCCTGCGACCGAACCGAACCCGGACGCGAACAACCCCTCGTCCTCCCGGCGCGGTCGCGGCCGTCCTCGTAAGATCACGAAGAACGAGAACCCGCGGCCCAACATAGGGGCTTCACCAGAGCGCCGAGGCACCAGACACGCGGAGCAAAACGGCGACTTCACGCACGCAACGACAGCAATGACGACGACAACAGCGATAACCACCGCTGCAGTCGTCTCGGAACCCGTGAGGTGGGAAACCGTGGTTAAGGTGGTGCCCTCGATGGACGCTGTAGTGAAGGTATTTTGTGTTCACACGGAGCCCAATTTCTCACTGATGTGGCAGAGGAAGAGACAGTACAGCTCGAGCAGTAGCGGTTTTATCATTGGGGGGAAGAGGGTCCTGACAAATGCGCACTCGGTGGAGCACCATACCCAGGTGAAGTTGAAGAAGCGAGGTTCAGATACAAAATATTTGGCAACGGTGTTGGCAATTGGGACTGAGTGCGATATCGGTAATGTGAAACTTGGGTTTTTCTTTTCGGTACAAAGGGAAACTTGGTTTTGAGCTAATTCTGTAGCTGGGATTGGTGTGTTTATAGGTCAAGTTTAATTTTTACGGGACATGATAGATTGAATACCATTGAATTGGAAGCTTAACGATAAACATGAAGATTATAGGTGATATTATTTGATTCAGTACTATTGCTGAAAGGGCTTTTTTTCAATGCTACAGCGATGTTGACGGTGAGTGATGATGAGTTCTGGGAAGGAGTTTCACCTTTGGAGTTTGGAGATTTGCCTGCCCTCCAAGATGCGGTAACTGTCGTGGGCTACCCATTGGGGGTGACACAATCTCTGTCACAAGTGGTGTTGTGTCGCGGATGGAGATACTTTCTTATGTTCATGGTTCAACAGAACTTCTCGGACTGCAGGTTATAGCATTTGGTCGTTGCCTTCTTTAGAGTTAATGTTGATATCAAATATGCGGGTTTTTTGACATACTTTTTCTTACCCTTGTACCTGACACGCGTTTTCCCAGATAGATGCTGCAATAAACTCTGGGAATTCTGGTGGACCTGCTTTCAATGATAGGGGAAAGTGTGTGGGTATTGCATTTCAGTCCCTTAAGCACGAAGATGTGGAGAACATTGGTTATGTCATACCAACACCAGTCATTATGCACTTCATTAAAGATTATGAGAGAAATGGGGCATATACAGGTATCTCAGGGTGTAGTTCTACCTTTAGTTAAATCCACTTCGCCTGAAAAGTAATCCAAAAGTAATTAAAATGACAATAAGGGCAGTGCAGGATTTCAGTTGTTGTAACCATTACAAGTTATCATCAGTATATTGTACTCTTCCTACGGCTTATCATCAACTATTGAGAAGTGACAAAACTGAGATTTGAGGTTATTGTTTGTTTGTTGGTTTGACTGACTTGATTTTCATTCTTCAATGTCTTAGGGTTCCCAGTTCTTGGAGTTGAGTGGCAGAAGATGGAAAATCCTGATCTTCGTGTGGCAATGGGGATGGGACCTGATCAGAAGGGTGTCCGTATCAGAAGAATTGAACCAACAGCTCCTGAATCCCAGGTTCTGAAGCCATCTGATGTTATCTTGAGTTTTGATGGGGCAAATATTGCAAATGATGGAACAGGTGAGCTCCCTTCCCCCCTCCTCCCTTTTCTTGCTTCTCAAAAAGAATTTGTAATTTATAAGATCAGAATCAGCTGTAATATTTGTTCTTTATATGGCAACTTGCTTCTACCCTTATGGGTGGTCTGATCTCAATACATATTTACTATGAGGAATGCTAAACTTACATGTGGTAAGCTTGCATAGAAATCTCGTAGGCCTTACTTAGGTGGCAATCTTTTTTGGTGTAGTATACCATCATTTGGATACAAGATCATGTGGTTGCCAAAAGCGTGACACCCATAAAAAGTTGGGATGCTAGCCATATCTCGATTTTCCTTGCCAATTGGAGATGGTTTCATCAGATAATAGGTGTAACAGAGAGCATGTCCGATTGCTAATAACAAGGGTATGTAAATGCTTTGAAAATGAGGATTTGTGTGTGCATAAAAGAGTGAGAGAGGAAATACTAACACTGGCTGGAATAGCTTCAGCCAGCACCTAATTAAAGCAGCTGACTGAGATGTTGGTCGTGCGAATCTTACATTTAGCCAACTACTTGACGGCTTCTAATTAAACGAGATGCTCCCCAGAGGATACAAGGATGGCTGAGGAAGAAGTTTATTGAGTTGATTGTAAAGTGCAGATGACAAGAACATTCGAAGCTTGTCTGAAGTACTTGGCTCTGCACCTCAAACTCTATTGTACCTGGTGTCCTCTGGAGGTGTATGGTGATAGTTGTCAGTCTGCTGTTCTTGTCCCTGTCCTAGGCTTTGTTCCTCCTTTCTAGAAATGGTTCATTGCCTTGGGTCTGGCCAGCCAGAAATTTCTCCACAGAATGTAAAAGTGTCTTCAGTTTTGTATTAATTTTCATTTAGGTGATGCATGGGTAACAAAAATTTTCAACCTTTACAGAAAAAATTTTAAAAAGTGAAATTTTTTACAAACAAACATCAAAAACTCAAAATTTTTACACAAATTTCAACACTTTTCACACCAACTTCAGTACTTTTTCATAAAAAAAGTTCCGTCAAATTTTCTCTTTCCTTACTTTTTAACCAACTCCATTACTTTTTCATTAAAAAGTTCTATCAAATCTTTTCTCTCCATACTTTTTAACCAACTCCAATAAAAATTATTTTATAATCAAGCATTCTTAAACTTTTACACCAACTTTTTACAAACCCACATAAAAAATTATACTCTCAAAATTTTCTCCTACAAATTCAAAATTCTTAAATTTTTACTTCCAAAACATCACCTTAGTCTCTTGAGAATACCTACTAACTCTTGCTTCTTATTTTTTTCCGTTGTTTTTAATACTTTTGTAGTTCCATTCCGGCATGGAGAGCGCATTGGTTTCAGTTATCTTGTATCTCAAAAATACACTGGGGATTATGCTTTAGTAAAAGTTCTTCGCAATTCAGAGGTACTCGAATTCAACATAAGACTCGAAACTCACAAGCGTCTCATCCCAGCGCATATCAAGGGGAGACCTCCGTCTTATTTCATTATCGCTGGATTCGTTTTTACTGCTATTTCAGTTCCCTATCTGCGTTCTGAGGTGTGTATGTAAATCTGAAAGTTTGCTCTCTCTCTCTCTCTCCTTTTCCCCCTTCTTCTCTCTCCCTCCCTCCTTTCCTATGTTTCTTTTCCGTACATGTTGCTACTTTATTAGAGAACTGGATGAAATCATTTGTTGGGTTTCTATGCAACTGCATGGACCTACTTATCAAAAAAATGCATCTGCATACCCGTTTGAACTTTTCTTCTGTTTGTTCCAATACTTTCAGCTTGATGGGGCCCTAGAACTTAACTTCTTAGATAAATTTGACTGAGAAGTATGAGGTGCTAGGTTTTTTAATGAGATATATTCTTTAACGGTACATGTTTCAACTATATAATTAGTCAGAATGCATTCACTGATGTTGGTGTCCTCATTGTGATCCTGGCTCTATCTCAATTATTTTGTGTCTTTGAGCCCCCCATCCACTCGTTGCCCTTAGGACTTGTCATCTGTTAAAATACCATGTGAATGGCAACTACGTCAACCTGATGTTTTTAGGTTTTATTTGTGCTTCGTCATATCATTGCAATATTCAAGGGTGGGGGCAGTGTTAGTTTGTTGGAGCAGGAAGTTTGCGGACCCATTGGCTAAAGTGGTTTGGAAGATGATTCCGTTATGTATTTGGTGGTGCTTGTGGAGGGAACGCAATCGAAGATGTTTTGAAGATTCTGCTTCGTCTTCGAATCAGTTGCAGGATGCCAAGATACTTTTTTACTTTCCATTTATCTTTGGGCTAATGCTGTAATGGGGGGTCCCTTCTTAGATTTTCATGATTTTGTTAGCTATTTCGCTTGTATGCTTTGAGTGAGATTGGTACAGCCTTTGTATTGTTCTCTCTCTCTCTTTTCTTTTTTTTTACTTTCTGATAAAATGTTCTTATTCATCAAAAAAAAGAAAAAAGAAAACATGTTAACCTAATGAATGCTGAAGGGACGCAGCTGAGAGCCTGTATAAGTTCATGCTTATTTTCGCTTGTGGTATGTGTTGCATGTTGTGAATATGTATGTGGTATGTGTGTGTTGGATCAGCTGGATGTATAGAACATCATAATATTTACCTATTAAGAGGAGGAAGATAAAGAGACATTTAGTAATTAGTGTAGATGATATGTAAGGGTGTGAAATTATGTCTACTTGTGATTTCTTATTGCAAATATGGGATGCTAAGATTAGATTAACTTGAGTTCACAAGAGTGATGTTACTTAACCCCTGGGTTTCTTCACCATCTCCAGTATGGAAAGGATTATGAATTTGATGCTCCAGTCAAACTCTTGGACAAGCATCTACATTCAATGGCAGAATCAGTAGACGAACAGCTCGTTGTTGTTTCTCAGGTTCCTCTTGTAGTCTCTCATCAGTTTTCCTTGTCATTTTATTCCATGGTATGTAACTTAAGATTTTTCTCATCTTGAGCTCAATCACTTCTATGCCCAAAACTTGTGCTAGGTTCTTGTGGCTGACATTAATATTGGATATGAAGATATAGTCAATACTCAGGTCAGGAAAGATGTGTACAACATATTTAGATATAAGATCTCGAAATTGCTTTAAGTGCACTCGCTAACATCTTTCTTATGCATTGATAGGTTCTTGCTTTCAATGGTAAACCTGTGAAGAATCTTAGGAGCTTGGCCAGGATGGTAGAGAGTTGTGTTGATGAATATCTAAAGTTTGATCTAGAGTACCAACAGGTTCTCTCTTTCTCTTTCTCTCTGTCTCTCTTCCCCCCTCCTCCTCTTCACACTCGTGTGGGAGCATGTACGTTCTCTTAACTTTGACAAGTCTTAAAACTTTTTGCAGATAGTGGTCCTACATACCAAGACTGCCAAAGCAGCAACTTTAGATATTCTGACCACACATTGTATACCTGCTGCAATGTCTGATGACCTCAAGACTTGAGTTAAAAAATTTGGGGAAGGTAAGAAGATTGCCCCTTCGCTGGGGGTGGATACTCAAGATACTCTTTCAGTGGCTGTCCACCTAGTTTATCTTTTGCTTGGCCCGCAGATCTGTGCCATGAAACCAGGGTTCACGTTGCTCATTCTAATGTTTGGATCTGAATTGATGGGCATTGGACATTAGTTTTAAGGAGTAGAACAAAGTAGGGTGGTGAAAGTTGCCTTTCCTAGATCCAGAAAATCCTGTGATTTTCTTTTTCTTTTAGTTTTTTATTTCTGTTTTCAGGTAGAAACTTGTGGGGGAGTATCTTTAATGTAATTCGTATCACTGGCAGAGTCAAAATCGGCCTTGGTGCACCACCATGCTCGTGGTTTCGTGGTTTCTAATATGTTGATTAGTGCACTATACATTCTGGAGGTGATCATCTCTTTTACTCATGTTGATACATACACAGCAGTGTGGAGAGGATTTTAAACCTTTTCCATTATAGAATCTAGTGTTCATGGTACAAACCCTCAGAAGATTACATGCCCATGTAGTGTGCATGATATGCTGATTGAATCGCATTAAGTTATGAGGGAAATGAGACAGATGGTTGATTGAAACGCTTCACATCGTCGCTATAGGACATTCCGGTTGGTGAATAGATGTGGTACAACGTTAGTGGGCTTGTCCACTTCCCCTTCCTGTTAATTAGAATGACGTGTTTGTCTTTATTCTTGTTTCATTGCCCCAAATAGACATGCTCCTTTTCCTGGTAGGATGCTTGTGATAAGAAAAACGGGTTGCTACATTATGCGAATAGAATTGTCCCAAGCTGTTGTAACGTGTCATCAGACTGCTGATGTCTTATTTCTAGATGGATTTCTTGTCCCTATCATTGCTGATGATGAAAGAATATGAGCACGTCTGATGGATTCAGGTATGCGCTGTGCTCCTACTTTCTCGTGATTTGAATGGGGCTGAAATTTTGGCTGATAAAAAGTGCATGGAGGGATGGGGAGGCTACGTCAAGCAAACAAGCAATTAACTTTTTGATCCCATACATTTGGATATGTGACATTTGATGTGCCCAATGACTATAAGCAATTTCACATACTTTCTTATATAGTGCAACTAGCCGCTGTACAATTGTAGCATGCTTCTACACAATCGTCTACATTTGCTCGATATCTTTTCCAGTTTTGTAGCTCTGCAATAGAGGGACCTTTTGGTTGGTAGATGTTGATTCCCGGCTTTCGACTCTGTCGTCTTCACCCTTCTCTTTTCTCTTCCCCCACATCACAGTATAGAAGCCGATTGATATTATTGTTGCTCCAACAAGACTGTACAAGGCAGAGAAGTGGGAAATTGAGAACCAATTAGATTATGAGTACTTGGTGAAAGCCGTGGACCTTTCTTTTTGTGGGGCTTCTGTGCGTTACACTTTGGTCTAGAATACGAAATATGGGTTAGGTCATTGACTTATATTACCTACAATTTTGATTGGTGGAAACATTTTTTTTAAGATAAACGACAAAACAACCATGTGAAGGGGGTTAGGAAAGAAACGAGATCAGCTACTTTGAGCATTAGTGGCATCCAAGCGTCGTAGAAGAGATAAAAGAGGATTCACGTCTTGTGCACCCCTGAAAGTTTGGCATCTTGGGAGTTCTATTTTTGTTTTATGGTTAAGTTAGAACTAAAATGGCCTAAAGCTTCATCTGTTTTATACCTGCCAAGATGGAGAGTATCGCCGAGGAACATAACGCCCATGGCAACAGCGATGGCAATGGACAAGGGCTTGAACATCGCTACATAGACAGGCCCCTTCAAGTGCAGCGCCCATGTATGGACTGTGTTGTTCATGAACGACCCAAAGAGTCCCTAGGCACAGAAAAGCCGCGTTAAGATATTAAAGAAAGGGGATGGGCTCTAATTACTCTCTGCCAATACTGTGTTAGCTTCTTACTGAGCAGACAACGGAGACCAATGCTATATTCGGCCCAAGTCTCCAAGCATTTGGATCTTTTTCTGTGATTAAACCCACAACTGCAGCTATGATGCTCACGGTTAGATTGTAAAAGAATATCACGGTTAGTTCGTTCGGGTACTCCTTCATAATTTGTGCCTGCAAGTAAAATAAACTAAGTATAATAAATTCTAAAATATTGTTTGCAAATTTCCTCTAATTTAGACATGTACAAACTATTTTGAAATTGGGTTTTAGGCAAAGGACGAGGAGTTCACCTGAACAATGTACCATAGTGGAACCAAAATGTATTCACCTGTGAGTAGAAGACCCCCAATTACCCATCTGGAGTTCAGCGAGTTCAGAGGTTGCTGAAGGGAAACTGATGAGGGATGAGCAATGTAGATTACCGGGCCTTTGTAGAGGGTCACTACAAATGCACCTGATATGGATAGTAGAGTGCCCAAGATCTTAGCCGAAGTGCTTGTGCTTCTCAGAACGATCTTTTCCATCCTTTTGATGCCAAAAGAAAAGCGGAAAAAAGCCAGTGAATGATCGAAGTGGTCAGTGGGCCTGTCCCTCGAAAGGTTCCGACTCAAAACTTGTAGCTGATCTTAAGTGGTTTAAATGGTCATTTTCATGGAACTATTTCGATGAATGGAATCCTAACATCCATTATCCCTCCCCGGGACCCCCCACAAAAGAAAAAATCGTCAAAAAGCGGTGGTGGGGACAGCAAGTTGGGTCAGATAAACCTGGTTTAGGAACTTTGGCTGTAGCACTTGCTTAAAGGATTAAGATTAAGCTGCGGTAACCCCTGGTCGCTAGTTTGACATTTCTATTTACATGCAGTGAGTAGAGATTTTTCTTCAGCCAACCCACGAAAATGAAACTAGGCAAAACATTTTAACAAAAAAAAAAAAAAACTAGGCATAACATAAATACAGCCCTGTCAACGTTCATGAAGTAAAGTGTCTCTTCGACTTTACCTGAAAGCAAACAGAGCATTCGGATATTTGTCTTTTGGGACCATTTGATCTTTTTACGCGAGGGTATTTTGGTAAGAGGAATTTCAAGAGTGTGGAGGAACCTGAAAATGATGGCAAGAATGAAGGTGAAAGCTGGCACGAGGTTGCTGATCGCTGAAGCAAGTGTTGGAGAGCTGAAATTGATGCCTGTATACCCCATGATCTGAGATGAACTCCTGCTTCCAACCCAACAAGAATTCAAATTGAAAAGCAGAAATCAGTACGAGAAAAAAAAAAAGAAAGTGGGTTTGTTGGAAATCAGATTTTCATAGCTTCATGCGATAGATAACTGTACCCAATAACCCCAAGAAGAACAATTTTGGACAGTATGGAAAAATTAAGAGGAGGAAGCACTCTTGATCTGCAAAGACATATCGACAGTGACACAGAAACTATTAGCCCTTGTCTAATTTGGTTGTTCAGTCGCACGGTGTAATAATTGTGAAGAGAGAGAGAGCGAGAGAGAGAGAGAGACCTTTGGGAGATAAAAGGAGCAGGGAGGAGAACAATAGCAGCAAGAGCATAAGCATAGACAACAAAGACATGGTAGCTCATCCCACTCAACGTAGCCGCCTTGAAGAGTGTGTTTAAGCCAACGTTGGTGCACTCCATGGTCACCATGGCCGTGAATGGCAGCACATCCCTGTAACAGTACCACCCGGCCATCTCTTTCTCTCTCAAACGCACACACATGCGGAGAGACAAAGAGACTAAGGTTGGCTATTTCTCTCTCGACGATGCAACGGTGGGGAGGAAACTATACATAAATGGGTGGTGCTGTCTTGACAATCAATGGGAAACTATTATTGATTAGCTTTTCAAAATGTAAGACTGATGTCGGCCAGGGAATTGTCAAACATCTTTATAATATAAGCTGGGAACAGGAATAAGATGGGTACTTTGAGATGGATTTGAGGTGTGAAATGGATCCCTCGTATAATAATTGGGCATGTCAAGGTCTTTTGCGTAACGTTATCAAACTCATATTTTAACGAAAGTTGTGCGTTGCATCCCGGTGAAAATAACGACAAGATCCCAACCACGGAGAGAGACCACTGCAGTCAAATCGAAATTAAGCTCAAACTGCACGCACAATCAAATCAAGTGTTAGATTTTTATTGGGGCCTCTGGGTACAGCAGTATTTAGATCACGAGCCACGAGATCTCTCCAATCTAATTAGGCTGGATAATTTTGAAAGTTACGATTATACTGTTTATATAAAGTCTTGAACAGTATAAATTTTATAATGAAATATATCTGTTATATTTATTTTTTAAAAAATTATACAGTATAATTTAGATAAAAAATAACAGAGAATTTTTATTGCGTATTTTATATGACCCGAATAAATTTGGAGTCACACTTATAGTTTTTCAGAAAGAATTAAAATTACATATACGTTTTACTGTAGAACATGCACGTATCCCATATGAGAAATATATAATAAAAAAAAGGTAGGAAAAATTATTTTTGGTGGTTGAATTTTATATTGTTCTCATAATAGATCATTGCGTGTTAAAATTAAAAACTTGCACTAATAGTTAGTACGGTTTAGATTGATGCGTGTGACACGTTGATGTACGTTTTGGATGTTTGGACATTGGGTTCCCTTGGAAAATTTGCATATTTGCATATTTGAAAGGAAAACCACAACCTAGAAAAAAAAAAAAAAAAAAAAAGGAAAAACACCAAGTGTCTGTTGATAGGGTCTGTATGTTGTAAGAATCTTCTTCGTTTTTCTATTATTTTCATCACTTCTTCGAGGTAGACCCACTAATCTTTTTTCAGTGGGTTGATTCGTTTTCGTCCTAAAGTAAAGGAATATGCCAGACTTTCTACTTTAAGAATGTGTTAGGCACACGCCTCTTCGTGGAAAGAAGCCATTGAAGTAGCACCACACATGGTCTCTTGCAGAAGTGCTTTTTTAAAGTTCCATTGCTTAAACTGATTAAGCAGATGGTCATAACAGTCAATGAGATTGAATTAGTTTTTCCCAAAAGCTTAATCACCCACCCACCCGCTACGTTTAAGTTTCTAACGTCCGAGGCACTGTGCCTTACAGGTTTGGTACGTGGAAAGGGGAACGGTAAACACTACACTTTTTATTGGGCGCGGCGCAATTTAAGTAGCCATTATTACAGTTTTTCAAAATACAATTATATAAAGTTACTAGTTTGGGAATGATAAATTTTTATGGAAAAGTATTTTTTTATGGTAGAGTTGTATGCTAAGGGAGTATTCGGCATCCAAAATTTTCACCTCTCAAAATTTTTATCCTAATAAAATAACTCTAAAATTCTCTCTTCTCATCAAATTATCACTTTCATTCTAAATATATTAAAAAAATTAATTAATCATCTTTCTCTTTATTTTTTGGGATAAATGCAAAATCATGCTATACGCGAAAATCGAATTAGTCCCTGTGATAATAAAACCATAAAATTACCATCTCACAAAAATAAAATTAGTCCATAGTGGAGGGATTACAGGACTAATTTTATTATCACTAATTCGATTTTCGCGTATAACTGATTTTGTATTTATCCCTTATTTTTTTACTAACACCAATATTTCAAAATTTTCAACGCCTTAAAATTTTCACATGTTTTAATATAAAGCTGCACATGGTTGCCCGCGTGGCACTAAACATCCAAGCGAAAATTTGAACTGTATATTTTTTTATCTTTTGATTAGACAGTTAGATCTTATCATTTGAGGTTTAGTGATACTTTTAACTGTTGAATAGGCTGATCTAGAAGATAGTGATGGTTAATTAACTGATAATTTTGAATTCCTCCTCAACAGATAACACAATAGAATTTCAAATTGGAATATATCAAGAATTCAGTTTCTTTATTATTGTGCAAAGTCGGTTTTTCAATCCGAGCTCTATTGTATTTTGAATGAATCTGTATAAGGAAACAAGGTTGATGTATAAGTTTGCATCAGGGAAATTTCATCAACACCCATCCCATGCCTCCTATCTATGAGCTTATTGCACTTTCAAACTATACCAGTCAACGATTTTGTAATGTAGCCTGCGGGTTAAGGGTTCGCTGTCAATATGATCAGTCGAATTCGGCTTCGACCTGGGGACTGATTTGATTTATGTCATACACCTTCTGCCCATAGCAGTCCGATTCAGTAGGCGCCGTCCAAACAAAATACTAATATTCAACCTCAACAGGACCGAGATCTTTCAATTATGTTTTCAGAGTACTCTGGATTTAACAGTTAAGTTTGTTCTGAAATCTGAACTTGAAAGGCCTTAGATTTAGATTGAAAGCGCTGAATTTTTTTTTTCTTTGGTTCAGCTACCTTTCATAGCCTTCGCCTACACTACAAACATGCATTATAAGGTATCGTTTGTTTCCCAATATTTTGGGCATGGAAATTTCCAGCAAAACAAACACACTCTAAAATTTTTAACTTTTACACATACATACTTCACCTTTCACAAACCCAAAAATCTCAATAAAGTAAAGATTCTCAAAATTTCGGAATATTCAAAATTTTGGCAAACAAACACCCCCTAATCCCTTCATTTTTGTACGTAGCTTTCCAGCAAAGGGGTTTTACAGTCAGTTGAAGGTCCCAAACTGGGAAAGCAACATTCCTCACTGGATTCTTCTTTTGATTTTGCCCATATGACAGCATAAAACCCGATCGATAATACTATCGCCCCAACCACACTGCAACATTAGGGAGAAAAGAAGGCCAATGATCATGTGGGAAAAATAAACACAAGGTGTCTAATCGGCTGACACAAATGGTAGATGATTCTTTCCTCTTGAGAACTCTGTGTGTGTGTCTGTCGATGAGCAAATATGTGCATTTGCATGTTTAAGAGAAGAGAGAGAGAGAGAGAGAGAGAGAGAGAGAATTATATACCTTCCAAGATAGAGAGCGTCTCCAAGGAATATGACACCCATAGCAGCAGCAATGGCAATGGACAACGGCTTGAAGATTGATACAAACACAGGCCCCTTCACGTGCAAGCCCCATGTGTGAACGACAGAGCCAAGGGTTGAACCCAAGAATCCCTGATCGGAGAATAGAAGTTAGACATATCCATAGGCTACCCTATCACCTGGGAGTCCATGTTTCTTACCGAGTATATAATGGCGATCAGTGCTATATCAGGCCTTAGTCTCCAAGAACTTGACCTTGCATCTGCCATCAAACATACTGGTGTACATATGATCGTCGCACTCAAGTTGATAAAGAAGACCACGATTAGCTCTGCTGGATACGCTTTCATTACTCGGGCCTGTAAATTGCTACAGCATGACATTTAGGTTTCTCCAAGAGTTTTAATCTCATTAGTTTGCCACGTATCAGATGCACCAACACTCAAGACCGCCAAGCATTTCCTTAGAAAGTACCTGAACTATGTAGCAGATGGAGGCCAGAAGGTACTCTGCAGCAAGTAAAAGGCCACCAATGATCCAATTCGCTTTTGAGGAGCCCAGAGGAAAGTGAAGTGAAAGAGATGGTGATTTAGATGGAGCCGGTATGATTGTAGGACCCTTGTACAGCACCACTACCAATGCACCCGATATTGATAAAATGGTGCCCATGACTTTAGCCCGAGTGATTGAGCTTCTCAAAGATAGATTTTCCATCCTAAAATTTGTGAGGCAACCATGAAAGTTTTAAAAAGGAGATACATGGCGAAAATTTCAATCGACTATAGTTGTATTCAACACACCTGAGAGTAAAGCAATGTCTAGATGGGTACGTACAGAGCAACAGCCAACAACCTTTGTTTTTTCTTTTTTTCTTTTTTTTTTTGTGTGTGTGTGTGTGGGGGGGGGGCATTTCAAAGGTTCAAATCAATGACTTGGCTACAGGCCCATAATATACAATCTAATTATACAGGCGCATAACATGCAAAAAATAAAATTGTGTGATTAAGTTCTCCAAGGCATATAAGAGTTGAGAACGGAAACAAACCTGAAAATGACGGCAAGTATGAAGGTAAAAGCCGGCATGAGATTGCTCATGGCTGAAGCGAGGGTAGGTGAACTGTATTCTATACCCTTATACCCACATAACTGAGCTGAGAACCTGCCTCCCAGATGAAAAAGGACACATTGGTTGTTCTTTCCGTTTGCATTATCTCCAAATCAGAAAATCAAATTTCACAAACTAACTTGTTGTGCATTTTCGTACCCAAGCACTCCTAGTAGGAAAATTTTGGAGAGGATGGATAACTTGAGTGCTGGAAACCCGCTTCTTCTGCGTGCATTAGGTTGGTTGTTCTTAATAAGTTCGTTCGTATTCTTGCCCTGAAACGTCAATTAATGGTATAGGAAAGCAGATTAAAAAGACATACCGGTGAAAGATGAAGGCCCAAGGAAGAATAACAAGAGTAGCTATGCCGTACGAGTAGGCAACAAATACGTAGTAGCTCAACCCTTTCACAGTGGCTGCTTTGAATAAGGTGCTTAATCCCACGCCGCTGCACTCTACGGCAACCATGGCTGAAACTGGCAGAACATCTCTGTAAAAATAGCTCCGTGACATAACTCTTGTTAGTTATCTCTCTTCTTTCTCTCTCTCTCTCTCTCTCTCTCTCTCTCTCTCTCTCACAGAAATGACGTGGATGTAAACATGCTAGCTGTCTGCTTCTTAAATAATGGAAGAAAAAGGAATGACGTGGATGAAAACATGCTAGCTGTCTGCTTCTTAAATAATGGAAGAAAAAGGAATCTCTCAATAGTGTTTCCTAAGTCCTAACGTCTTATTCTGTATAACATCATTTGTTTGGCTCTCATTGAATAGCTAGACGTGGACAAAATTATTGATCGGTCAGGTAAAGCTGTTTGTGATTGTGGTATCCTGAAATCCTTATACTAAGGAAAGCTGGGTCATTAACTGGTTATAGGGTGAAAATAAACTGATAAATATTAACAAGTTGCACGCATGCTAGTAAAAGTGACAGAGGTTTGCTGTAGTACTGTTTCAGGAGCACTTAACAAAATTTCGGATCATCCTCCATAATCATGTAAGACAAGTTCTCTTGTTTTTGGTTAATTTGGTGTGCATAGCAGAGGCTTGCTGTCCTGTTTTCTTTGTTTTGTCTAATTAAAACCTTTTAACTCCTTAATGGTTAGCGTCAAGTTGATTATGTTTTTAATTGCACATGACATGTGGGGGTAGAAGCTTTAAATTCAGGAAATATTGTTCTTGCTCCACGTGGGTAAATTGATACACCGGCATCTCTTCCTTCTCAAATTATTTTTCTTTCCCTTCTAAGATCCTTCTCATATTATTTGCTTAATGTATCATGAATACTTCGGAAATAAACAATGGAATCTCAGTCTAGTGGTTAAAGCTTAGTTATAGTGATTAAGGTTTGAGCTTTAGTGATTTGTTCTCTCTAAAGTTCCATGTTCAAAGCCTCATAGGTGTTACCAGGAGTCATCTTAAGACTTTAAGAGAATTGTAGAGTCTCCAAAATTAGTCAAAGTCTGTGTAAATTGCTTCTAACACTCGATTACATAAAAAAAAAAACAACAGAATCTTAACCTATTGATGCTATGTGGTAAGTTGGATAAGTACAAAATTTGTGTCTCTTGGGTGTTGCTTAGCGTGAACTAATTAAGATATTAGAGACGTCTTAGACAAACCCTCAATAGGCGTTTGCATAGCGATGACGAAGGCATTAGTTTGTGTCTTTTGTCTTGGTCGGCCAGTAGAACCATATATTAAAATAGTGGCGTAGTGCATCATTAGTAGGTCATTATAATAAATTAAATATTTTACAATTTCAGTGAAGAATGATTAAGTGGTTTAAAACAATAAGCATAGACACTGAGCTATCTGTAAACACATGAAGTAAAAAAAACAGTGATAGTTGAGAGCAAAGCTATTCTATGGGTTTGGTAGCTTGGCACCCTCATCTGGTAAGACCCCACCCTCATCTGGATAGACCCCTTGGCACCTTCAGCATGTTATCTTTCCAACAAAGGGGTCTTACCAGATGAGGGTGCCAAGCTACCAAACCCATTGTCCTCACTCATTTCTTCTTCTTCTTCTCCCTTTGCTTTTTCCCACGTCACGCCATAAAAACCAATTGATATTAGTATTGCTCCAACAACACTGCAACGTAAAGATAGAATAAAAGGCAAGTGAACTTAAGAATAGATATACACAAATCACTTATAGCAAATGACAATTGAACGCAAACGTGAGAGAGAGTTCTATACCTCCCAAGATAGAGAGCGTCACCAAGGAAAATGACACCCATAGCAGCAGCTATGCCAATTGACAACGGCATGAAGATTGATATATACAAAGGCCCCTTTAAGTGCAGGCCCCAAGTGTGGACAACTGTGATGAAGCACGAAGCAACTCCCTGATCACAGAGAATTCCTCCAGTCAGACATCAATTACCAGCAGCCAGCTTTTTCATGGCAGGCCATTAATTAGTTTCTTACCGAGTACAGTATGGCAACAAGTGATATATCAGGTTTTAGACTCCAAGCACTTGAGCTTGTTTCTGCCATTAAACATACTAGTGCAGATATAATTGTGGCGCACAGGTTGTATAAGAAGACCACAATCATCTCCGATGGATATATTCTCATGACTTGAGTCTGTAAAGTGCTAGAAATTAAACAAAGTTAGCTTCTTTGAATTCTATAGTTCCACCGATCTAGCAAATACTTGAAAAGAGAATTCACCTAGGCAAGTACCTGAACAATGAACCAGATTGAAAACAGAAGGTGCTCCACAGCAAGTAGAAGGCCACCTCAGACCCAATTCGTTTGTGATGAGCCCAGTGGTCGAGATGAGGCCGGTATTATTGTGGGGCCCTCATAGAGAACCACTAACAGTGCACCTGATATCGATACTACGGTGCCCATGATTTTAGTCCGAGTACTTGAGCTTCTCAAAGCTAGCTTCTCCATCCTTTTCGAAGCACCCACACAAGAGTCGAAGGAGAGGAAATAGAAAGTTCCGATAACAGTAACCAATAAAAATATATTAACCGAACTCAATGACTACTTGGTCTTACCGTTCGGAATGATAATGAAATGCTTAGCATCAATCAAAATAAAGAATGCTTTCTTGTACTCTTGTGCTGGTCTTCAGTTCTCTTGTCCCAAATAGGAGTTTATCTTAAGCAATCTCTTACCCCTCATACAAACAAGAAGGAACATATAAGAGGTTGGAGGATGAATGGCTAGAAAGTTAGTGATAGGAACAAGCAATATGCTACAATTCATTATGGCTTTCACAAGCATAACCCATTATAATCTTCGAAGCAGCCGATGATTTAAAGATTGATCTCCACTAACCAGATGGCTACAGTTAAGCGCCAAATCATATTGAGAACAAACAACAAAATAAAATTGAAGGAACTTAGACAGATTTATTTATTTATTTTATAACAAAAAAAAAACAAGTAACAGCAGATCGAAGAATGAAAGAAACCTGAAAATGACAGCAAGTATGAAAGTAAACGCCGGTGTCAGGTTGCCGATGGCTGAGGCAAGAGTCGGTGAACTGTATTCGATGCCTTTGTAGCCACATATCCGAGCCACAACTCTGCCTTTCGACAAGGAAAAAAATAAAAACATAAGAAACGTACCCATGTTTTGTCTCTCCCCGTTTTCATTTCTCCAAATCACAAAAGAAGTCCCGTTGAATCATTTTCTTACCCAATCCTCCGAGGAGAAAAATTCCACAGAGGAGAGGAAACTTTAATCTAGAAAGCCCTGTCCTTCTGCACGTATCAGATTAATAGTCAGTAAGAAAAATATTCGAGTGTTTTCTTCCTACTGGCTCTACGAAGAATTTGTATGAGTACTAAATCGAGAACCAGGCTAAAAGACGGACCGTCAAAAGATGAAGACCGCCGGTAGAAGAACAAGAGTGGATACGGCGAAGGAGTAAGCGTTGAAGACGTAGTTACTCAACCCTTTCAAAGTGGCTGCTTTGAACAAGATGTTTAAGATCACGTTGGTGCATTCAGCTGCGACCATGGCTGAAAATGGCAGAACATCCTTGTAAAAATAGCTCTGTGCCATCTCTCTCTCTCTCTCACAGTGGTTTCGGCCGTAGGGGATTAAGAGTTCTGTCCCATGACTTCCATCGTTCATTCGTCACAGGCCAAAGCATCTCGGAGGAAAACGTTTTTTGTTTTGGGCAAAAAGGTTGGAGCTTTATAAGTGATTGGTGCCCACCCAAACAAGCCCTAAAAGTCTAGAGAGATGGGGTTATCCTTCTCTCTAGACCCCGAACCAGGAGGGGCCAACTTCTAAGGAAAAGTGACCAACAAATTTTTTGTACTACTTAATGCAAAAAAAAATATCTTAGATTTAAAATATGAAAAATTAAGAATTAAAATATAAAAAAATATATTATATTAAATTGTGACTGTGTGACTGTGAGAGAGGGAGGGTGGAGGAGACGTAAGGAGAGGGAGAACACTGAATTAAAACCGGGTGAAATGCGCCGTTCACCATGTGTTTTTTTTAACTAATTTTTTTTTTAAAAAGGCTGGGGCGAATGGGCTGGGCTTTAAAGGGGACCAGCCTGTTCTAAAGGAGCAAATTAGTTTTTTTAAAAATTAAACGTTTTACATTGGCCACTCCTCCATTCGCTACTGCCCATTTCTCTCTTATGCAACCCCCTCCTTTAGCATCCATCCATCCTCTAAGCAACTGAAGGAGTTTCGCCCCCCTCTAGGCCAATCGTTGGCTAGTTAGGAGTTGTTTCTTTGTATTTTCTTATTTGTAATAATTTCGATGGTTTTGTTTCCTAGTTTTTACTCTGGTGAAGACAATTCAACGACGGCAGGGCATTCTTCGAAGAACACATGCTCCTTGGTCGGCATCAGGGGATCCAAATCTTCGATGTCGTCCCTGTCCGGCAATACAACACCGACTCCTGGATCTCCACGCGCCACTCTTGAGGCGTGTGGATCCGACGCGCTTGGTGGCTTTTGGCCTATCGTCTTCTCTTCCTCCCCTTTTGACCGAGTTTCTCCTTCATGGGCTTTTTGTTGCAGGTGTTAGTCCAGCTCCTCTTTCTCTAGAAAGAGTATTCGTCGTTCTCGGCATGGTTTGTGTTGTGCCCCGAGTCTTTGGACCAGAGTTGGGTTTGTGGGTCTGTTAATTCGGTTGGTTGAGGTCCTTGTAGTCTGTTGTACTTGTACCCTTACTGTCCTTAGAATTTTAGCCTTTAAGGGTTTATGACCCTTTGGCCCTTTGAGAATAATGTAATGGGCCTCTGTGTCCCATATGAACGTTTCCGACTTTGGATAGCTCTAGATTCGGTAGTAATATTCTCTTTCCCTGTGAAATAAAATCCATCATTGCTTAGAAAAAAAACAAAGATTGGTGCCCACCCAAAAACATTGCTCGGTTAGGGTAATTTTGGTTGGGTTTTGATTTCAGTAAAGCAAGATTTTATGGCCCAAATCCTTCTCTAGTACCACGCTACAAACTCGATTACATTTTTGCTGTTGCAAAATGGTGCTTTCTCTCTAGTGAACTTTCTCGGAAATATTTTCAAGGCCGAGGCTACATACATGTCTTTTACATTACGGAGATTGAGAAAACTTTTAGGGGATTGCTTATCCAAAGAGAAGATAGGTAAAGAGACTCACCTGAGAAACAGGGAATTAAAATGGTGTGCTTGAGTGTTAAAATTTTAATTTAATTTAAAAAATAATAAAATAATATCTTTTTTTTAAAAAAATTCATTTTTATTATGATATTCATTTAAATTTTTCATTTTATTTTTTTACGAACTCCTATAAATTATTTTTAATTTTTCGCTATTCTCGTAGCTCAAAACAGTAACCGCCCAAAATTTTGGCACTAAAAAACCCATCAGTTTTCGACCATTTTTATTGTCTTTCACTGCTTTGGATATTTACATTTATGGGAAGCTTGGAAGGAGTTTACGGATAGAAGCTTTAATTCAGCACAAAATGTTCACTGCCACATTTCCCTTCTCATATTATTTTGCTTTGACGTATCACGCATAACTAGTAGATTAAACAACAGAATCTCAACCTTTAGCCCCAAGCAGAAGCACGGAGGTGAGAGTCAATTAACCATTTATGCAAATTTCTGCGGTAGGTTGGATACCTACAAATTTCTGTACCTTTCCAAGCACTTCAAAGTTTTTTTTTTTAATTAAATATTTTGGATATTCCCGTTTGTGAATTTGTTACATTCACGGTAGTCTAGAATACTCTTGAAAAACCAACATGTCAATATTTTTTACTCTTAGGTGTTGCTTAGCCTAAACTAATTTAGAGACGACTTAGACAAACCCACAAATCACAATAGGCGTTTGCATATCGATGACGACAAAAGCATTCGTTTGTGTCTTTTGTCTTGGTCGGCCACTACAACCATATATTAAAATAGTGGTGCAGTGCATCATTAGTTGGTCATTATAATAAATTAAATATTTTACAATTTCATTGAAGAATGATTAAGTGGTTTAAAACAATAAGAATAGACACTGAGCTATCTGAAAACACGAGTAACCCTTCGGGCTTGAGCTTTGCTCTCAACAATCTTAAATCAGCTTTGTATTCATGATCTGGACATCAATTGATCTATATACCTTCAGCATGGTATCTTTCCAACAAAGGGGTCTTACCAGATGAGGGTGCCAAGCTACCAAACCTATAGTCCTCAATCATTTCTTCTTCTTCTTCTTCTTCCTTTGCTTTTCCCCACATGACGCCATAAAAACCAATTGATATTAGGATTGCTCCAATAACACTGCAACATAAAGACAGAAAAAAAGGCAAGTGAACTTGAGAAGAGATATACACAAACCACTTACAGAAAATGCCAGCTGAACGTCCAAAAATGTGAGAGAGAGTTCTATACCTCCCAAGATAGAGGGCGTCACCAAGGAAAATGACACCCATAGCAGCAGCTATGCCAATTGACAGCGGCTTGAAGATTGATATGTACACAGGCCCCTTTAAATGCAGGCCCCAAGTGTGGACAACTTGCATGAAGCATGAAGCAACTCCCTGATCACAGAGAATTCCTCCAGTCAGACATCAATTACCAGCAGCCAGCTTTTTCATGGCAGGCCATTAATTAGTTTCTTACCGAGTACAGTATGGCAACAAGTGATATATCAGGTTTTAGACTCCAAGCACTTGAGCTTGTTTCTGCCATTAAACATACTGGTGCACATATAATTGTGGCGCACAAGTTGTATAAGAAGACCACAATCGTCTCCGATGGATATATTCTCATGACTTGAGTCTGTAAAGTGCTAGAAATTAAACAAAGTTAGCTTCTTTGAATTCTAAAGTTCCACCGATTTAGCAAATACTTGAAAAGAGAATTCACCTAGGCAAGTACCTGAACAATGAACCAGATTGAAAACAGAAGGTACTCAACAACAAGTAGAAGGCCACCTAAGACCCAATTCGTTTGTGATGAGCCCAGTGGTCGAGATGAGGCCGGTATTATTGTGGGGCCCTCATAGAGAACCACTAACAGTGCACCTGATATTGATACTATGGTGCCCATGATTTTAGTCCGAGTACTTGAGCTTCTCAAAGCTAGCTTCTCCATCCTTTTCGAAGCACCCACACAAGAGTCGAAGGAGAGGAAATAGAAAGTTCCGATAACAGTAACCAATAAAAATGTATAAACCCAACTCAATGACTAAAGAAATGACTACTTGGACTTAACAGTTCGGAATGATAATGTAATGCTTAACATCAATCAAAATAAAAAAATGCTTTCTTGTACTCTTGTTCTGGTCTTCAATTCTCTTGTTCCAAATAGGAGTTTATCTTAAGCACTCTCTTATCCCTCAGACAAACAAGAAGGAACATATAAGAGGTTGGAGGATGAATGGCTAGAAGGTTAGTGATAGGAACAAGCAATATGCTATAATTCATTATGGCTTTCACAAGCAGAATCCATATGGCTACAGTTAAGCGCCGAATCATATTGAGAACAAACAACAAAAAAATTGTAGGAACTTATAGACATTTTTTTTTTTTTTAACAAAACCCCCAAGTAACAGCAGATCGAAGAACGAAATAAACCTGAAAATGACAGCAAATATGAAAGTAAACGCCGGTGTCAGGTTGCCGATGGCTGAGGCAAGAGTCGGTGAACTGTATTCGATGCCTTTGTAGCCACATATACGAGCCACAACTCTGCCATCCCACAAGAAAAAAAATAAAAACATAAGAAATATACCCATGTTTTGTCTCTCCCCGTTTTCATTTCTCCAAATCACAACATAAGTCCAGTCGAATCATTTTCTTACCCAATCACTCCGAGGAGAAAAATTCTATAGAGGAGAGGGAACTTTAATCTAGAAAGCCCTGTCCTTCTGCACGTAGTACATTAATAGTCAGTAAGAAAAATGATCGAGTGTTTTCCTCCTAGTGGCTATACGAAGAATCTTTATGAGTACTAAATCGAGAACCAGGCTAAAAGACGGACCGGCTAAAGATGAAGACCGCCGGTAGAAGAACAAGAGTGGATGCGGCGAAGTTGTAAGCGTTGAAAACGTAGTTACTCAACCCTTTCAAAGTGGCTGCTTTGAACAAGATGTTTAAGACCACGTTGGTGCCCTCAGCTGCCACCATGGCTGAAAATGGCAGAACATCCTTGTAAAAATAGCTCTGTGCCATCTCTCTCTCTCTCTCTCTCTCTCAGAGTGGTTTCGGCCACACCTATGCCGCCCCATTAAGTAGGGGATTAAAAAAGTTCTGTCCCATGACTCCCATCGTTCATTCGTCACAGGCCAAAATACCTTGGAGGAAAGCGTTTTTTGTTTTGGCGAGAAGGTTGGAGCGTTAAGCGATTGGTGCTCGTGCCCACCCAAAAACATTGCTCTCGGTTAGGGTAATTTTGGTTGGATTTTGATTTCAGTAAAGCAAGATTTTATGGCCCAAATCCTTTTCAAGTACCATCCCGACAAACTTGAGTACATTTTTGCTGTTGCAAAATGGTGCTTTCTCCGTAGTGAACTTTGTTGGAAACATTTTCAAGGCCAAGGCTATATACATGTCTTTTACATTATGGAGATTGAGAAAAGTTTTCAGGGGATTGATTATCGAAAGAGAAGATAGGTCACGTAAAGAGGCTTACGTAAGACATAGGGAACAAAGAAAGGAATAATTTCTGGCTCCGGTTTGGATTGAGAAGATATTAATGATTTCATGTACCGATTCGAATCCTTCATTCTTCATTTCGGCTCCAAAAGACCGTCGGTTTTCGACCATTTTTGTTGTTTTTCACTGCTTTCGATATTTACATTTATGGGAAGCTCGGAAGGAGTTTACGGATAGAAGCTTTAATTGAGCACATAATGTTCCTGCCATATTTCCCTTCTCATATTAATTTGGTTTGACGTATCATGCATAACTAGTAGATAAAACAACGGAATCTCAACCTTTAGCCCCGAGCAGAAGCACGGAGGTGGGAGTCAATTAACCATTTATGCAAATTTCTGCGGTAGGTTGGATAGCTACAAATTTCTGTACCTTGCCAAGCCAAGCGCTTCAAGTTATGTCAGGTAGTGATGACGACAAAGAACTCAGTGCTGTCTTTTGTCTTGGTCGGCCAGTGGCCACTAATTAATCTATATACTTAAAAAGTCACTACATTATTCGAAATTATATACAAGTCGATTCTATAGTACAATGATTAACTGGTTTTAAGAAATGGCCATAGACACGGAGCCACCTGAAAACACATGAGTAACCTTCGGACGAGTGCTTTGCTCTGAACTTCCAAGTAACCTTGAGGTATTTGATTGCACGTAGGTGCTGAACAATCTTTAATCAGCAAGTATTCATCTGAAAACATTTATTCTATTTATTTACCTTCAACATTGTATCTTTCCATCAAAGGAGACGAGGGTGCCAAGCTACCAAACTCATAGTCCTCACTCATTTTTTCTTCTTCTTCTTTTGCTTTTCCCCAGATAACGCCATAAAAACCAACTGATATTAGTATTGCTCCAACAACACTGCAACATAAAGACAAAAACAAAAAAGGGAGGTGAACTGAGATGAGGTATACACAAACCAGTCAAGCAAATATTAGCTTCTTCTTTGAATTGGTCCAAATGTTGCCCCAAAAATGAGAGAGTTCTATACCTCCCAAGATAGAGAGTTTCACCAAGGAACATGACATTCATAGCAGCAGCTATGGCAATTGACAATGGCCTGAAGATTGATATATACACTGGCCCCTTTAAGTGCAGGCCCCAGGTGTGGACAACTGTGATGAAGCATAAAGCAACTCCCTGATAAGAGAGAATTCCTCCAGTCAGACACAACCAGTAGTCAGCTTTTTCATGCCAATCCATTAGATTCTTAACGAGTACAGTATGGCAACCAGTGATATATCAGGTTTTAGACTCCAAGCACTTAAGCTTCTTTCTGCCATTAAAATACTACTGCAGATATAATTGTCCCGCACGAGTTGTATAAGAAAACCACAATTATCTCCGATGGATATATTGTCATAACTTGAGTCGGTAAAGTGCTAGGAAATTCAAAGTTAGCTTCTTTGAATTCTTTAGATTAGTACCATGTTCCACAGATCTAGCAAATACTTGAAAAGCGAATTCATGCAGGCAAGTACCTGAATAATGTACCAGATTGAACACAGAAGTTACTCAACAGCAAATAGAAGGCCACCCAAGACCCAATTCGTTTGTGATGAGCCCAGTAGTCGAGATGAGGCCAGTATTATTGTGGGGCCATCATAGACCACCACTACCAGTGCAGCTGATATTGATACTACAGCACCAGTGATTTTAGCCTGAGCACTTGAGCTTCTCAGAGCTACGTTTTCCATCCTTTTCGGAGCACCCATACAAGAATCAAAGGAGAGGAAATAGAAACTCCGATATCAGTAACCAATAAAAGTATAATAAACAAACTCAATTATAAAAGAAATGACTACTTGGACCAACAGTTTGGGATGATTATGTAATGCTTAACATCAAGAAAATAAAATAAAAGAATGCTTTCTTATACTTTTGTTCTGGACTTCAATTCTCGTCCAAAATAGGAGTTTATCTTAAGCACTCTTTTACCCCAGACAAACAAGAAGGACCATATAAGAGGTAGAGGATGACTCACTAATGGCTAGAAGGCATATTTTTAATAAAGGACGATTCAAAAGCTTGCTTTATAATACAGCTGCAAGGAACATATCTGTAAGGAAGAGTTGAAATTTACAACCCAGTCATGAAATAATGACGGAGTAATAACAACCAAGTTATACCACAAGCAGGAGTAGGAAAGTATGATTCCTACAACAAAGCTCTTGGCCTAGACGGATTTAACGTGGCATTTTTTTAAGAAGACATGGCATATTGTTGGGGACGTGGTCATTATGGCTATCAAATCTTTCTTTGTGGAGGGCTAGCTCTTGAAGCAAATCAACCATACTGGTGTTTCACTTGTTCCTAAAGTTCTAAACCCGGGCCGGCTGCTCTAGGTGATTATTGCCCTGTATAATGCTGTAATACAGTGTACAACTGTATTACGAAAATCATTGCTAGATGCCTCAAACCTCTAATACCGGATTTGGTGGGAACCCAACAAACTTTCATTGAGGGAAAAAGAATGGGAGATAACATTCTTCTTGCACAGGAGCTTTCCCCTAGAGACAAAGGTTGATGTGCAATGAACATTGAGTTGATGAACACTTATGACTCGGTCAGTTGGCATTGCAGGCTCTGAAATTTCCTCATAAAGTAATTATTCGGATATGGACATGCATCTCTTCAGCAAGCTTTTCATTTAAACTTAATGAAGGATTAGTGGGGTTCTCAAAGAGTAGTCGAGGATTAAGACAGGGTGATCCCATTTCACCCTATCTTTCTACTCTTGTGATGGAAGTGCTTTCTAGTATGTTGAGGTTGAGATCAACTGAGAAAAACTTAAGGTTTCACCGGAGATGCAAAAAACAGGGGATTACTCATATTTGCTTAGCCAATGACTTCCTTCTCTTTTGCAAAGGTGACCCCAAAGTGGTGGAGCTGATGAGGGATGGGCTTGCTGACTTTTCCAGCCAATCTGGACTGCAACCAAACGCAAGAAAACTTATATGTTTCTCTGTGTGGTGTGAGTCCAGTGTGCAAGAACCAGATTCTTGTATTGCTAGGATATCAGGAGGGATGTCTACCAATAAATTATCTAGGCATTCCCATTATTTCCTCGAGACTTAAGAAGAGGATTGTCAATTACCAATCTTGTGCACATTGTACTCTCCACTGTCAAATTTGACGAAAATTAATTTCTTGGTCTGTGAAATGACTTAACCCACGAAAAAATATCACGGTCCAAAAAAATATGGGCATAAATTTCACAGATAAAAAATAAAATTGTACAAGATTGATACAGAACCTAATAGCTCATAAGCGAAAAGTAAATTGTAGGAACTTGGACAGAATGAAACAAAAAAAGGGCTCTATGAATCTGTAACTGTAAGATCAAAGAATGAAAGAAACCTGAAAACAACAGCAAGTATGAAAGTAAAGGCCGGTGTCAGGTTGCCGATGGCTGAGGCAAGAGTCGGCGAACTGTATTCGATGCCTTTGTAGCCACATATCTGAGACACAACCCTGCCTTACCACAAGTAAACTATATTATATGCATAAGAAATGTACCCAGGGTTTGTCTCTTCCCGTTTTCATTTCTCCAAATCACAAAAAAAGCCCAGCGAATCATTTTCTTACCCAATCACTCCGAGGAGGAAAATTCTATAGAGGAGAGGCAACTTTAATGTAGGAAGCTCTGACCTTCTGTATGTATCTGATTAATAGTCAGTAAAAAAGATGTTCGAGTGTTTTCTTCCTACACGCTATACGAAGGATCTTTATAAGTACTAAATCGAGAACCAGGTTACGAGACGGACCGGCTAAAGATGAAGACCACCGGGAGAAGAACAAGAGTGGATACGGCGTAGGAGTAAGCGTTGAAGACGTAGTTACTCAAACCTTTCATAGCGGCTGCTTTGAACAAGATCTTAAAGACCACGTTTGTGCACTCTGCTGCCAGTGCCAGCATGGCTGAAAATGGCAGAACATCCTTGTAAAAGTAGCTCTGTGCCATCTCTCTCTCTCTCTCACGGCGGTTTCGGTCATATCTATGCCGCATCAACAGACGAAGTAGCTCTGAGCAGCATCATTGATTAAAAAAGTTCTTTCTATACCATCATTCATGCGTCACACGGTCACAGGCCACAGTACCTGTGGCTGTGGAGGAGAAGGTGGAATTTTTTTTTTCTTGCTAGGCGAGAGTTTGGGTTACAAGTACCCGGATTCGGGTTCATGTGCCACAGGCCACAGTACCAGCGGAGGAGAAGTGGATTTTTTTTTTCTTTTTTTTTACTAGCGAGAGATGGGGATTACAAGAGATACTTGATAATTTTTTTTTTTTTTTTCTAGGCAAATGATTTCATTAACATAAAACCAAAAAATAAGTCCTAATAAAAAGGTCACTGATAAATTCTATCGAACATTCTAATAAAATAAAATAGTTTCTTAATGCAGTAGCCGAATGAAAACACTTTTATTACAACTTATTAAGACGATATACTCGTGAGGAAACCAAACCCTGGTACGCACGCAAAATTGGTTGGTTAGACTAATTTTGTTGGATTTTGATTTCGGTAAATCAAGATTTCATGACTTGAATTCATTTGGAACTTGACATTTGTGCTTTTGCAAAATGGAGCTTGTTCTTACGTGAACTTTGTTAGAAACATTTTTTAAGTGAATTAGTTTTAATTTTAAAGTATGAGAATTTATGAAAAATAAATAAATAAATTTATTATAGTAAACAGAAATGATTTAATAAAAGAGAAATTATATTATAATTATTTTATTGTGCTAAAATTTTGGACCAAACACCACACGAGACCGTAGCTATATACATGTCTTTTACATTATTGAGAATACTTTATGGGATTGATTATAGAAGAGAACAGACGGGTTCATAGTTGACTTCATCGGTTTCGTCCGAAGTGTTACTGGTACATATAACTACAAAATTAAAATTCGTTTCCCCCTTGAAGCTTGAAAAAGCAATTTTGGCCCTCCCGATAACCGCATTCTGACGATTCTTAAATGAGAAGGCTTAGAGGTTTTGGGGTGGGGGAGGGCAGAAAAAGAGTAAGAATGAAGTCATCTTACAGTTTCAGCTCTTCCTCCTCTTTCTTCTCAGAAAAGGCATAGCACTTAAACCTCCGACAGTGGTCGTCCCAGTAGTACCTTTTCTATTCTCCGGCAGATCCACATAACCCTTCGGATTACCGTCATTACTTGAAGCATTTAGGTGGTCCTGGTTTGACTCAGTATTATATGCATCGGTCTTCCCTGGTCCATCCAAGGCATCTTTAGGGAGCAAGTTAGATTGAGCCGAACCAGAATCTAGATCACCTTCATCCATGAAACCAGAGAGATGGGATATGTCAGCATTTCCTGGGGCACTAGCTGCAGCTGGGCCATTACTTCCATCTTGGTCATTCTCTTCCTCACCTTCATCCAGGCAAAACCCACCTCCGATTTTGAGGTAGTCTTTAGGAACCTCAGTCTGAGAAGGATCAAGACATTGGCTCACATCTGGTTGACTAATCTCACACTCACCAGTGCAAAACCCACCTCCGATTTTGAGGCAGTCTCCATGCAATCCCTCCTCAAGAGCAGGATCCTCTGCATGTCGCTGTTTCTTTCCATTATGACCAGCAGCAGCAGCATCTCCGCATACACCCTGGGCAGAAGATAGATCTTGTTCTAGTGACTCGTCATCAGAACATTTTTTCTCACTTTGGTCTGCAGACTTTTCCAGATCCTCAACTTCGAAGTCATTCACAGTGTAATTCACAGGCTTTCGAGATCGCGCTGACTGAAAGACACAAGCGGGGAAATAAGTGGAAAGATGAATGGTTAAAGTTGGGTGAGGGTGAGAAAGATAAGCCTATAAGAAGATATTCTTTTTGATAGCACATGTATCTCAGTATCAATCTAAATTGCTTGATACAAAACAATTTATAATTGAAAGTAAGGCTTGGTGGCACACAATTCCACGGTCGTCAGACTGTCATATTATTAATGAAGCACAAAATAGACCGTAGCTTACCCTTCGTACTTTGTCTGGAGCTTCAAACTTCTCCATGAGAGCTTCTTGCTCGTCATGATCGCTGTCACTAGCACTGCTTTCACATGTTTCCAAACCAGAACTTTTTTTTCCCCCGCCTCTTCCCGCTCTCCTACCTCTCCCTCTTCCTCTGCCTCTCCCATTCCCAAGCGATCCTCTATTGCGACTTTGCCTGACTTCTGCCTCCGTACTTGGTTCTAGATTCTCCTCTGAAGATGGAACAGGCTCTCCATAATTCCTCCTTTTTCTTGACTGCTTGGGTGTTGATTCGTGTCCATAGTTGCTCTGGTTTTGACCATCACTCTCTTCTATCTTATCTGGAGGTTTTTCTGATTTATTATCCCCAGGTTCAACAAGGCTCACCCCTCTTTTCTTCTTACTTCTGGAAACCTCTGGTAAGGGATCATCAATCAACACTGAGGTTTGTTGTCCAGTGACTCCTTTAAGAGCTTTCTTGATTCTCTTGCTACGAATTTTTGCAAATCGTTCATTGAAAGTGTAAAATGCTTCCAATCGCAATTGAGTCTTCATCACAAAAGTAAAAAAAAAATTGTCAACGCCATATTTTGAGATAAGGGGCATATGAAGGAAATCAGAACCAAGGATGTGTGAGAGCCAACTAAACAAAAGTCGCCAGATAGCATGAATGCTTTGGGTACTGGAACCCTCTAAAGGAAATGCCTTAGTCACTAACCTCATGTTTGTCATACTCCTTCAGAACAGGTACCAGTAACTCATCCACCTTCTGGCTACCCCACCCAAACTTTCCCCAGCACAATCTGTATGCCAAAAAAAAAAAGCTCATCACAAAATCACCATGGTTTCAAACTTATTTATCAAAGATACAAGGAAAATGATAGAACTACACAGAGCAGTCATAGAGTACATATGCTAAAAATACGATTTCCACTTCCAACTTACATACTACCAGACAATTTTAACAGGAAGATGGATCATCTTCAATCCATGAGAACTGATAGAAGTACACAATTTCCCTAGCTGGAAACCTCTAAAATTTCAGTCAAGTTTCAAATTTTCTCTGCATCTAAAGCTAAGAAATATCCAATATACACAGCAATTCATAGAGAAGTTAAATTTCGGGAAAAAACTTACTTGCGAAGAACAAAATGATCTGGCTTTCCCCATGTGAAAGGCTCACTTGACTTGTCCACTTGTGGAGAAGAGTAGGCTGAGATAACTGCTTCACTTGGAAATGAAGAAGGAATATGCCAGTTCTTGCTCACATTTCTCTATTACAGGGAGGAAAGATATAAAAACATTTTATTATCCACAAAGCAGTCGCAAAGTATCTCTTCCTATATAAAATGAATGAAAATGCAGGCAACAACATGATTACATGCTTATCCATAAATATCTGCTTGATGTCCTGCATGTAAGATTCAGACTGCTTCTGCTCTTGAGCTTCAGAAATGTTTAACTCAGATGCAGAGACTTCTTCTGTATTGTGTTTTGAGCAACTCAAACCATTGTCACTAACTTTTGGTCCCCTTTTTCTTGCACTTGATCCTGTGTCTGTATCCAATTTTTTTAGGATAGTTGGATCTGGTGACTCGATCCACTCCCGAAATTTATCTAGGCCATCTTCCTCAGGAAATGCATTTACAACCTCAAAAGCATTGACAATGCCAATCCCACTGCGTTAAAAATTCAGCTAATAATGTCTTAAGTTAGCAAACAAATTCATCAATCTGATGCATGCAAGCAATTCTTCTTTTCTAATATTGGGAACGGCAAGAAGCAGTAGCATGAGATTACCGCAATGAGTGAATCACAAAAGAAATTTGTATGCAGAACAGAAAGATAAGACATCTGTGGTAATCAACGCAAAGAAGCAATCACTTGCAAAAGCTCAAAATAACAAAGTCAGATCTACAGCTGTTAGTTACCTGATACCTTCAGTATAATCACTTCCAAGAAGCAATGCCATCCGAATTAACTTTTCTCTTGTCAGGCCAAGCTCCTTCTCAATGTCCTGAAGATACCAGCAAATGACATAATTTAATTATTCTCTGCACAATCAAGAAGGAAAAAACAAAAGGAATGACTTCTTTTAAGCTAGCCTTCCTTCTTCACCAATTAGTTACTTAATATTCTAGAAGTGGAGCACCTTGTATTTACTTAAAAGCTTGCCGGACTCAATCTATATCTATAGCACTAGCTAGCCTGCTTCCTTAAATCATGATGGTGGAGTGCCTGATGTGAGTCAAAGAGAGTGGTACAGTCACTACACGTTGTTAGCTGTCCCCAGTGCGTGAAGATTGCCATCCAAGAAAATACCTTTTGAGTAACCAAATGGACCATTGGAAGGGAAGGTGGGAACAAGGAAATTAATAAATCAATAAAAGAAAGGCATATCAGAAGATCATAAAATCACTATCCTAAAAGAACAATGGGAAGAAAGTGCTTCCAAGACCAGAATTAATGCAAATACTCTCATCTAACAAAGCCTCACCAAGATACTGACAGGATAAATAAAACAGGAAAAATTTCAATGCAGCTCCACCAGTCCAGACCTTCATGAGGTATGTCTCAACATACTTTCGATCATCAAATATGTTCTTGTAAACACTTCTTGCCCCAAATAAGAACACATCAGAGTCATCAGTCACAACACCATCAACAAGGTTAGCAAGTTCCAGATAAGCGCATTGAGCTTCCGCTTCCATTGGTGCAATAATATATGGCAACCCAAACATTTGCAGTAGTTCCTGCAAACTCAACAAAATTATAGCAAATTTATCTTTTCTCTAAGAAAGGCCTATTGCTCACTGAAAATGAGGTCATACTAAAAGAGCTAACAGAACATCCTTAAGATCAACCCCTTAACAAGGTATTCATTTGATAAGTAGCAAACAGAGTATTCATAAAAGAAGGAAAGAATATTATAAATTCCCATTTATCTCAGGAAGTCAAAGAATTAATTAGATGCATCAAGTGCAACAAAGTCCATCTTCAATCCAATCACCTTGAAAAATCAGTACGCATCAAATAGTAGATAAGAGTGTATCTTTTCTGGAAAGGTTGAATGTGTACTTCAAAAGATACAAAATGTTTTCAAAGATTTTCAATGAGCCCTACGATGGCAACAAAGCTTTTAAGCTACTCACTTTTGGCATTCCTTTATTACTTTTTTTTCCGCCCCTTTTATTACTTATTTATTAAAAGATGAGTGAATAGCAGATGTGCAGAAGTGATAAATGGGTAAGACCGCAGAACACGCCAGGCACTTTAAAGATAACGAATCAAGTCACTCCTGCCAATCAGTTAATAATACCCATGTACACTCTTCAAGCATTAAAAAATTTCATCCACACCTGACATTCAGTGAACATCTCGCTGTTGACAGATTCTGCATTACGCTCAAGCTTTCTTTGCTCATCTCCTAGGTTCAAATATTCTTGATGTAGAACTAGCATTTCCTCCTCCAAATCACCCTCCGTGACTTCTGCCTGCAAAGTTTCATTTCCCTCAATGAGAGAATTGTCCTTTTTGTGCTTCCTTTCCCCAATACGATTGTCAATTCTTTCTTCTGCAGCCAAATTCTGGTGAAAATCAATCTCATTTGTTGTGTCTGTCATAGATAACTTCATCAGAGGAGAGTCGGAGATCATATCTGTAACATGACATACTGGTTCAGCTTCAGTATCATTCATCTTGGCACCACATATGGCATCAGAAATACAAGAATTCTTCTCTGAGCCCCAGCTAGGAATGTAAGAAGAGGTTTCCAAAGGAGTTATACTCTCTGCACAGGGCGTTTCTCTGTACAGATTCCCCCCTTCAGCTGCATCCAGCATTGATTGTTCAGAATTGATACCTGGGTATCTTTCATGTGGCTTATTAAGCAGCATCTCAGATATAGCAGAACTACATCCGACAGATGATTTCAACTGCCTCCCAGAAGAATCAATGGTTTGTGAGACAGTTATTCCAGCCACCCTATCAGGCTTTTCATCATCATTCAAAATTTCAGAAAATGATTCATTTCCTCGAGTACCACAGCCCTCTGGCACAAGTTTCCCACCACTCTGATATCTTTGATCAAAGAGTCCAGTATCTTCAGGAACCTTTTCTCCATGATTTTTCTCATCTTGAGGCAATACAAAACTACATTCGTTATCCCTTACATAATCAAGACTTCTCTTTATTGCCTCCTGCAAATCAGCCTCTTCTTGCAAATGACCTTTAGAAACTGTTCTTCCTGATTCTGCTTGGCACAAGGAGGTGCTTTTATGGAAGTCACAAACTCCTTCCTCCCATTCCACATCACTGTCATCACTAATGTTGCCTTGCTCAAGAGAGAACTTCCTTCCCACTCCATCATCATTAGAGACACTGTCAACTTTCTCTTTGATGACTCCTTCCTCCGAAGAACAGTGTGAATGAAAGTTAGAAGGCTCCTTCCTTGATGGGGTATTGTCAGCAGAAGAGATGTTTACAGGATTTCCTGCGACTAACTGAGCAAATAGATCATCATCACCATCAAAACCATCGTCTTCAAAGGATACCTCTATGGAAGCATCATTCTTCACCATGAATTGATCATCCCTCTCACTCAAGCAAACGGATTCACAATTTCCATCATGTGAAGTTTCTAGAGACTGGTTTTTACTAGGAAAAGTTCTTGGGACACTAATTTTATTTCTGCTGATCATAGTTTGTAAATTTTCAATATTGTTTGAATTTTCACTTTCCTGCTCAATCTCTTTCATCAAATCCAAATTTCTTTGTAGATCCCGGGTCATACGGATCCCCATAGCCCTCACTCTACTGACACGAACACGGCCCCTCTCATCCAGATATGTCTCAATATTGTCATCAATAACCCTTGTAGATTCATCAAGGCCTGAACTGGGCATGGCATTGGACTTACTGGTAGATGCAACACTGTTTATTGAAGATTGAGAAGGATGCTCCCTCGGTGTCTCTGGTTGATTATCTCCGTTTCTCTGTGCTCCGGCAGATGCTAGCACCCTGACATATTTATGCATGGAGTGGATGAATAAACAATTATATCTATGAAGGCTTCATAAAGACAACCCCCCCCCCCCCCAACACACACACACCCCACTCCCTCATGGCCACGAGGGACCCAGAAAAATAGAAGACAAACTTACAAAAAGCACACTGTACATACAACTTCACTTTGCAGGTAGGCACAAGCTAGTTGTCATCCTAATTAATATACAAGGCATTGAAAAGCAATTACTCACTGTTTATCACCAGTAAATGACGATGAGAAGATAAATTCTCTGTTGGCTTCTGAGGCTATCCGAGAAGTCTGTACACCTCCTACTCCCCTCCCTGCAGCAGATTTCTGTACTTCATCTATCTCCCTCCGGAAAGCAACAGTTTTTAGATAAGCTTGTATTTGCAACTCTGAGAACTTTGCAGGATCCTAAATGTGCATGAAAGGAGGACATCCATGGGATATTTAAAATTGGAAAGAACTGTAAGATTAACAAGATACTTCACAAAAAAGTGACGGATCTCGAGAATATAGACAGCAACTGCCAAACAATTATCCACATGTTGGAAATCTTCCATATAGAACTTCTATAGGAGACATTACCAGCATATATAATAGATTTCTCATAACAAACAACCTACTAATGAAGTCAGCAGCATGATATTAAACTGTGCGCTTTTGAACCTCACAACCAACTTGCTATTCCAGAATTCTAAGAAAGCTGATTATGACCATGGTGATGCCTTGTATAAAGCAAAAGTTCTAACAATCGGAAAGCCAATAACATATGGCTAAGGTATAGATATTCATGAGATTCACTTATGATTCCTTCTCTGAAAGCAGTCACTCATATTGCATTATATATAGCACAAGAAGTTATTAGGTGTATCCCAGTAGGAGCATTACTCTTTCCCGCACACAGAGGACCTTTCAGTTTCTATTTTTAAAAATTATATAAGAAAAAAAAGAAATTTATCATAGGGACTAGAAACAACACATTAGCAAAATTAAGCAAGATTTTTCTTCCTGCTAGTACATCAAATCCTACCAATAAGAAGTGGTAATTTTCCTTATTGATTATGCCTTCTTAGAAGCTGTATTGTTTCCTTCCCTTTAGTTTATGCCAAATGGTCATAAAAATCACAGAACTGCAATTTTATTGCAGCTTAGTATTCCCTCCTCAAAATTCCCCGTATTCTGACTGCTTCTCACCATAGATAAGATATATTGGCGGACCCAAAGCCATAAGAGCAACCTGGCATTAACTTCACATTAACATGAGAGAAATAAATATGAAGGCATGCCAGAACCAACCTTTTTGAATTTCTGATACTTTTGTCTGTTCTCCGCAATCAATCTTTCTCTTACCTACAAAAGACAGTAATAACAAACATCAGAATACAAGGAATTTCGAGGAGGGAAACCGAAAATACCTTAGTTCAGAAAAATCCATAAACAAGACATACATGCACTTACCTGAACAAGCAGGTCAAGTTGCATCGATGGAGGCAGAGCAGCTAATACAGTTGGATCAAATTCACCATTCATTGCAGGCTGCAAATCAATTAGATGCAATTACAAATTTATATTTAACATAGTTGAATAAGTCTCACAAGAAAAGATTGACACAGCCTAAACCTCACAGACTTACCAGCATCATCTCCTCATCCTCATCTTCATCTTCATCTTTGCCATCCTCCTCATCAGAAGGAAAAGGAGCAACAGATTTAGAAGCACTGTTAACTAACCTCCCAGTTTCCTCTGCAAAAATAGATGCTGCCAACCTAAACTCACTTGTCAGAATTAATCATAATTCTTCCCACCACCCCCCCCCCTTCAAAAAAAAAAAAAAGAAGGGGGGGGGGGGGGGGGGTTGAAATAGGCTTGTAAACTACAATTGGGTGTGCAGCTTACATTTCATCTAGCTTTTCCTGATCGCCACTCCTCGCCCCCAGATCATCTCCAGGAGAAGGACAACCAAACATGTCAGTTTCATCTGACAATATCTTCTTACCCTTAGCCTCATAATCCTGCATCTGTCTTCGATTCTCAACTTGCATTTCCGCTTCTTTCATCTTCTTTCCCCTAAGCTGTCACAAAAAATACAGCAGAATTCAATCAAACAAAAGACTACATATTAAAACAGAGACACTGGCTGGGTTGATAGAAAAAGCATTTGTTCACTATTCTGTATGGTACATCCAAATGACATAGGGGGCTGAAGCCCTCAGAATATCAAATTATTCTGAAGGAAAAGCAAAAATACTTTACCTGAGAAGAACCTCATAACTATTTATTTAAGGAAGCAAACCTGAACAAGAAGATTGTGCTGCATCGACTGAGGCAAAGAGGCTAATACAGCTGGATCAATTTCAGCATGCTCGGTTGGCTGTGGAATCAGGTGAGGAGTGAGTCCAAGATACTTAACACATAGGTCAAGAAGTGAACATGAGCACTAACTAACCATGAGACTACATGGTATAAACTTACTAATATCATCTCTTCCTCTTCATTAATATCCTCCTCCCCAGAAGGAATAGCAGCAGCAGAAGCTGTTGATGCATTGTTAGCAAAACTCCCAGCTTCCTCTAACGCAATGGATGCCGCCAACCTAAATCAATTCATTCAAACAGTGAAGGAAACTTTTCAAATCACATATCCCAAGATAGCCTGATAAATACCAATGGGTTACGCAGCTTACATTTCATCTAGTTTCTCCTGATTCCAAGTATTGGAAACCATAGCATTCCCTTCTAACTGATGCCCAACCACGTTTGTTTCCACCGGCAAAAACTTCTCAACCCTGACATCATTCCTCTGCTTCTTCTTCTGCTGCTTTTGCTTCTGATTCTCGATTTCTTTTGCCAATTCTTTCAGTTTCATTGCCTTAAGCTGTTAACAAGAATTAAAAACACCATTATCACCTCAAGCCATAACTAATATATCATACCGATTACATCACCAGACTATCATTATCCTCCGTTTGATCAACTCAGTTTCTACAAAAAAAGTGCGTGCTCCATCAAGATTTCATCATTTCCGCAGTTCTCTCACCAACGCGACACAGAGTGAAGTGGCATTTATGTATTTCTTACAGTAAGTAAATATAATGCATTCAGGCACATAATGTTCATTGCAAAAGATCACCTTCAAAATCAAATATCCAAGATTCCCATGGACAAACACACGAAATGCAACATAAAAGATTTAAGAACACTGACCTGATTGAGAAGCAACTTCTCGGCGGTCTTGCGGACCTTGGCCTGCGCGTTGTCGCGCTGCCTGCGGCGTGCGATGACGGTGCGGCGCTTCAGAGCGGGGGTCCCACCGTCGAATACGAACACGGGTTTGGTCCTCAAGAACAAGAGCTTGCAGATTCGGCGAAAGAAGCCGAGCAAATGCGCGTTCCGCACCATCTCGCCCTTCTCGTCCCGCATCGCCTTTATGAATTGCACCATCCATATGCTTGCATCTGCAAGGAAATTTATAATTGTAATATCCGGAAAGGAGGGGTAGTGAGATAGGGGATGAAGTATCGGGTTATGGTCAGGGTGGTAGTACCAATGGCGAGCTTCTTGCCGGCGAGAGTTTCGACGGACACGCGGCGGCCGACTGGTGCCAGTAGTTCCCAGAGACCGTGCACTCCCATTTGTATTTCTTGCCAACTACGACGAGGAGGCTTTCTGACTTCTCAGTTGGTCCGTTGCCGCCTGGAATTGGTACTAAGACGAATACAGGATGGACGACCAAAATACAAAAGAATAGAACGATGTCGTCGGAAGACAAAAGAGGATGTTTCGTGTTAACTCAATTTTAACTTCTTCTCTTTTCATACAATTTTTCACAGTTAGTTTTGTACTTTATACTGTAAATTATGATATTTATCTCTAATATATTGCACTTTCTATTTATTATTTTGAGGACATAATGATAATTTTTACTAAAAGAAAGGTCAATTTTTATCAAATTTAAAGGGATAAATAAATTGAAATGATTTATTGAGGATGGGTAGTTTATGGGTATAACCTCTCAAACTTGATTAAAAAAATATTTTTTTTCTTTTGTTTAGCTGTTAACCTGTAGAAACAACAATGTTAATAATTTGGTTATCTATGATAATGGGGTCATAGAACATATAAGGACTTCAGCATGCAAGTCGGTACAAGAATGTTCGTTTTATACAAGTCGGTACGAGAATGTTTTTATAAAAAATTGTAAGATTTTTATAATTTTTTATATAATTATGAATATTTATGTAAATTAGAGTTTTATAGGTTTTTGTGTAAAAGATTGTTAAAAAGTATAGAAATAGATGATTTGATGTAATTGTTTAATAAAAAAATATTGAAGTTAGGTAGAAAATATGAAGAGAAGATTTGTTATATATTTTTTTTTTTAAATATATTGGAATTTGTGTGAAAAGTTGTTGAAGTTTATGTAAAAGATATTGGTATTTGTGTATGATTTTTTTAGATTTTGAATGTTTGTTTTGCAAATTTTGTTGAATACATTGTATTCTAGAATACTTTTGTACATGCCTATATCTTGAAAAAAAAAGCTTGTCCAAAAAACTTAAAATAAGAAACGACAAACAAGGAATAGGATTGTAACAGAGACAAGGGAGTTTTATCAGAAAAAGAAAAGAAAAAGGAAAAAAAAAAAAAAAAAAAAAAAAAAAAAAAAAAAAAATGTGTTTTTTTTTTTTTTTTTGTGCAAAAGAGCCAGAGAAACAAATTGATGGATCATGGAAATGCATTCCCCTGCATACACATTGCTGCTGTCTCAAGAGAGAACAGAACGAAGCAAATCTCTGTCATAAGGCATAGTAGTTTTTAGAGTTTAGAAAGTCGGCAGAAAAATGCACTATGTTCTGATGCAGCCTGCAGGGTTTAATTCCAAAAAGTTCGCTACGTCAAAGCATGGGTTATTTGTTCGAGACTGTAGCAGGATGATCTGCTGGATCCAAGGTATGGTGATTCGAAGATTATCACAGGCAGACTCCCGTGTCAACGCGTGGTGTATTCGCCGGTCGTGTTGCGGAAAGGAGTAATGCTCCCTACTGGATACACACTAATACTTCTTGTCGTACTATATATAATGCAATATGAGTGACTGCTTTCAGAGAAGGAATCATAAGTGAATCTCATGAATATCTATACCTTAGCCATATGTTATTGGCTTTCCGATTGTTAGAACTTTTGCTTTATACAAGGCATCACCATGGTCATAATCAGCTTTCTTAGAATTCTGGAATAGCAAGTTGGTTGTGAGGTTCAAAAGCGCACAGTTTAATATCATGCTGCTGACTTCATTAGTAGGTTGTTTGTTATGAGAAATCTATTATATATGCTGGTAATGTCTCCTATAGAAGTTCTATATGGAAGATTTCCAACATGTGGATAATTGTTTGGCAGTTGCTGTCTATATTCTCGAGATCCGTCACTTTTTTGTGAAGTATCTTGTTAATCTTACAGTTCTTTCCAATTTTAAATATCCCATGGATGTCCTCCTTTCATGCACATTTAGGATCCTGCAAAGTTCTCAGAGTTGCAAATACAAGCTTATCTAAAAACTGTTGCTTTCCGGAGGGAGATAGATGAAGTACAGAAATCTGCTGCAGGGAGGGGAGTAGGAGGTGTACAGACTTCTCGGATAGCCTCAGAAGCCAACAGAGAATTTATCTTCTCATCGTCATTTACTGGTGATAAACAGTGAGTAATTGCTTTTCAATGCCTTGTATATTAATTAGGATGACAACTAGCTTGTGCCTACCTGCAAAGTGAAGTTGTATGTACAGTGTGCTTTTTGTAAGTTTGTCTTCTATTTTTCTGGGTCCCTCGTGGCCATGAGGGAGTGGGGTGTGTGTGTGTTGGGGGGGGGGGGGGGGGTTGTCTTTATGAAGCCTTCATAGATATAATTGTTTATTCATCCACTCCATGCATAAATATGTCAGGGTGCTAGCATCTGCCGGAGCACAGAGAAACGGAGATAATCAACCAGAGACACCGAGGGAGCATCCTTCTCAATCTTCAATAAACAGTGTTGCATCTACCAGTAAGTCCAATGCCATGCCCAGTTCAGGCCTTGATGAATCTACAAGGGTTATTGATGACAATATTGAGACATATCTGGATGAGAGGGGCCGTGTTCGTGTCAGTAGAGTGAGGGCTATGGGGATCCGTATGACCCGGGATCTACAAAGAAATTTGGATTTGATGAAAGAGATTGAGCAGGAAAGTGAAAATTCAAACAATATTGAAAATTTACAAACTATGATCAGCAGAAATAAAATTAGTGTCCCAAGAACTTTTCCTAGTAAAAACCAGTCTCTAGAAACTTCACATGATGGAAATTGTGAATCCGTTTGCTTGAGTGAGAGGGATGATCAATTCATGGTGAAGAATGATGCTTCCATAGAGGTATCCTTTGAAGACGATGGTTTTGATGGTGATGATGATCTATTTGCTCAGTTAGTCGCAGGAAATCCTGTAAACATCTCTTCTGCTGACAATACCCCATCAAGGAAGGAGCCTTCTAACTTTCATTCACACTGTTCTTCGGAGGAAGGAGTCATCAAAGAGAAAGTTGACAGTGTCTCTAATGATGATGGAGTGGGAAGGAAGTTCTCTCTTGAGCAAGGCAACATTAGTGATGACAGTGATGTGGAATGGGAGGAAGGAGTTTGTGACTTCCATAAAAGCACCTCCTTGTGCCAAGCAGAATCAGGAAGAACAGTTTCTAAAGGTCATTTGCAAGAAGAGGCTGATTTGCAGGAGGCAATAAAGAGAAGTCTTGATTATGTAAGGGATAACGAATGTAGTTTTGTATTGCCTCAAGATGAGAAAAATCATGGAGAAAAGGTTCCTGAAGATACTGGACTCTTTGATCAAAGATATCAGAGTGGTGGGAAACTTGTGCCAGAGGGCTGTGGTACTCGAGGAAATGAATCATTTTCTGAAATTTTGAATGATGATGAAAAGCCTGATAGGGTGGCTGGAATAACTGTCTCACAAACCATTGATTCTTCTGGGAGGCAGTTGAAATCATCTGTCGGATGTAGTTCTGCTATATCTGAGATGCTGCTTAATAAGCCACATGAAAGATACCCAGGTATCAATTCTGAACAATCAATGCTGGATGCAGCTGAAGGGGGGAATCTGTACAGAGAAACGCCCTGTGCAGAGAGTATAACTCCTTTGGAAACCTCTTCTTACATTCCTAGCTGGGGCTCAGAGAAGAATTCTTGTATTTCTGATGCCATATGTGGTGCCAAGATGAATGATACTGAAGCTGAACCAGTATGTCATGTTACAGATATGATCTCCGACTCTCCTCTGATGAAGTTATCTATGACAGACACAACAAATGAGATTGATTTTCACCAGAATTTGGCTGCAGAAGAAAGAATTGACAATCGTATTGGGGAAAGGAAGCACAAAAAGGACAATTCTCTCATTGAGGGAAATGAAACTTTGCAGGCAGAAGTCACGGAGGGTGATTTGGAGGAGGAAATGCTAGTTCTACATCAAGAATATTTGAACCTAGGAGATGAGCAAAGAAAGCTTGAGCGTAATGCAGAATCTGTCAACAGCGAGATGTTCACTGAATGTCAGGTGTGGATGAAATTTTTTAATGCTTGAAGAGTGTACATGGGTATTATTAACTGATTGGCAGGAGTGACTTGATTCGTTATCTTTAAAGTGCCTGGCGTGTTCTGCGGTCTTACCCATTTATCACTTCTGCACATCTGCTATTCACTCATCTTTTAATAAATAAGTAATAAAAGGGGCGGAAAAAAAAGTAATAAAGGAATGCCAAAAGTGAGTAGCTTAAAAGCTTTGTTGCCATCGTAGGGCTCATTGAAAATCTTTGAAAACATTTTGTATCTTTTGAAGTACACATTCAACCTTTCCAGAAAAGATACACTCTTATCTACTATTTGATGCGTACTGATTTTTCAAGGTGATTGGATTGAAGATGGACTTTGTTGCACTTGATGCATCTAATTAATTCTTTGACTTCCTGAGATAAATGGGAATTTATAATATTCTTTCCTTCTTTTATGAATACTCTGTTTGCTACTTATCAAATGAATACCTTGTTAAGGGGTTGATCTTAAGGATGTTCTGTTAGCTCTTTTAGTATGACCTCATTTTCAGTGAGCAATAGGCCTTTCTTAGAGAAAAGATAAATTTGCTATAATTTTGTTGAGTTTGCAGGAACTACTGCAAATGTTTGGGTTGCCATATATTATTGCACCAATGGAAGCGGAAGCTCAATGCGCTTATCTGGAACTTGCTAACCTTGTTGATGGTGTTGTGACTGATGACTCTGATGTGTTCTTATTTGGGGCAAGAAGTGTTTACAAGAACATATTTGATGATCGAAAGTATGTTGAGACATACCTCATGAAGGTCTGGACTGGTGGAGCTGCATTGAAATTTTTCCTGTTTTATTTATCCTGTCAGTATCTTGGTGAGGCTTTGTTAGATGAGAGTATTTGCATTAATTCTGGTCTTGGAAGCACTTTCTTCCCATTGTTCTTTTAGGATAGTGATTTTATGATCTTCTGATATGCCTTTCTTTTATTGATTTATTAATTTCCTTGTTCCCACCTTCCCTTCCAATGGTCCATTTGGTTACTCAAAAGGTATTTTCTTGGATGGCAATCTTCACGCACTGGGGACAGCTAACAACGTGTAGTGACTGTACCACTCTCTTTGACTCACATCAGGCACTCCACCATCATGATTTAAGGAAGCAGGCTAGCTAGTGCTATAGATATAGATTGAGTCCGGCAAGCTTTTAAGTAAATACAAGGTGCTCCACTTCTAGAATATTAAGTAACTAATTGGTGAAGAAGGAAGGCTAGCTTAAAAGAAGTCATTCCTTTTGTTTTTTCCTTCTTGATTGTGCAGAGAATAATTAAATTATGTCATTTGCTGGTATCTTCAGGACATTGAGAAGGAGCTTGGCCTGACAAGAGAAAAGTTAATTCGGATGGCATTGCTTCTTGGAAGTGATTATACTGAAGGTATCAGGTAACTAACAGCTGTAGATCTGACTTTGTTATTTTGAGCTTTTGCAAGTGATTGCTTCTTTGCGTTGATTACCACAGATGTCTTATCTTTCTGTTCTGCATACAAATTTCTTTTGTGATTCACTCATTGCGGTAATCTCATGCTACTGCTTCTTGCCGTTCCCAATATTAGAAAAGAAGAATTGCTTGCATGCATCAGATTGATGAATTTGTTTGCTAACTTAAGACATTATTAGCTGAATTTTTAATGCAGTGGGATTGGCATTGTCAATGCTTTTGAGGTTGTAAATGCATTTCCTGAGGAAGATGGCCTAGATAAATTTCGGGAGTGGATCGAGTCACCAGATCCAACTATCCTAAAAAAATTGGATACAGACACAGGATCAAGTGCAAGAAAAAGGGGACCAAAAGTTAGTGACAATGGTTTGAGTTGCTCAAAACACAATACAGAAGAAGTCTCTGCATCTGAGTTAAACATTTCTGAAGCTCAAGAGCAGAAGCAGTCTGAATCTTACATGCAGGACATCAAGCAGATATTTATGGATAAGCATGTAATCATGTTGTTGCCTGCATTTTCATTCATTTTATATAGGAAGAGATACTTTGCGACTGCTTTGTGGATAATAAAATGTTTTTATATCTTTCCTCCCTGTAATAGAGAAATGTGAGCAAGAACTGGCATATTCCTTCTTCATTTCCAAGTGAAGCAGTTATCTCAGCCTACTCTTCTCCACAAGTGGACAAGTCAAGTGAGCCTTTCACATGGGGAAAGCCAGATCATTTTGTTCTTCGCAAGTAAGTTTTTTCCCGAAATTTAACTTCTCTATGAATTGCTGTGTATATTGGATATTTCTTAGCTTTAGATGCAGAGAAAATTTGAAACTTGACTGAAATTTTAGAGGTTTCCAGCTAGGGAAATTGTGTACTTCTATCAGTTCTCATGGATTGAAGATGATCCATCTTCCTGTTAAAATTGTCTGGTAGTATGTAAGTTGGAAGTGGAAATCGTATTTTTAGCATATGTACTCTATGACTGCTCTGTGTAGTTCTATCATTTTCCTTGTATCTTTGATAAATAAGTTTGAAACCATGGTGATTTTGTGATGAGCTTTTTTTTTTTGGCATACAGATTGTGCTGGGGAAAGTTTGGGTGGGGTAGCCAGAAGGTGGATGAGTTACTGGTACCTGTTCTGAAGGAGTATGACAAACATGAGGTTAGTGACTAAGGCATTTCCTTTAGAGGGTTCCAGTACCCAAAGCATTCATGCTATCTGGCGACTTTTGTTTAGTTGGCTCTCACACATCCTTGGTTCTGATTTCCTTCATATGCCCCTTATCTCAAAATATGGCGTTGACAATTTTTTTTTTACTTTTGTGATGAAGACTCAATTGCGATTGGAAGCATTTTACACTTTCAATGAACGATTTGCAAAAATTCGTAGCAAGAGAATCAAGAAAGCTCTTAAAGGAGTCACTGGACAACAAACCTCAGTGTTGATTGATGATCCCTTACCAGAGGTTTCCAGAAGTAAGAAGAAAAGAGGGGTGAGCCTTGTTGAACCTGGGGATAATAAATCAGAAAAACCTCCAGATAAGATAGAAGAGAGTGATGGTCAAAACCAGAGCAACTATGGACACGAATCAACACCCAAGCAGTCAAGAAAAAGGAGGAATTATGGAGAGCCTGTTCCATCTTCAGAGGAGAATCTAGAACCAAGTACGGAGGCAGAAGTCAGGCAAAGTCGCAATAGAGGATCGCTTGGGAATGGGAGAGGCAGAGGAAGAGGGAGAGGTAGGAGAGCGGGAAGAGGCGGGGGAAAAAAAAGTTCTGGTTTGGAAACATGTGAAAGCAGTGCTAGTGACAGCGATCATGACGAGCAAGAAGCTCTCATGGAGAAGTTTGAAGCTCCAGACAAAGTACGAAGGGTAAGCTACGGTCTATTTTGTGCTTCATTAATAATATGACAGTCTGACGACCGTGGAATTGTGTGCCACCAAGCCTTACTTTCAATTATAAATTGTTTTGTATCAAGCAATTTAGATTGATACTGAGATACATGTGCTATCAAAAAGAATATCTTCTTATAGGCTTATCTTTCTCACCCTCACCCAACTTTAACCATTCATCTTTCCACTTATTTCCCCGCTTGTGTCTTTCAGTCAGCGCGATCTCGAAAGCCTGTGAATTACACTGTGAATGACTTCGAAGTTGAGGATCTGGAAAAGTCTGCAGACCAAAGTGAGAAAAAATGTTCTGATGACGAGTCACTAGAACAAGATCTATCTTCTGCCCAGGGTGTATGCGGAGATGCTGCTGCTGCTGGTCATAATGGAAAGAAACAGCGACATGCAGAGGATCCTGCTCTTGAGGAGGGATTGCATGGAGACTGCCTCAAAATCGGAGGTGGGTTTTGCACTGGTGAGTGTGAGATTAGTCAACCAGATGTGAGCCAATGTCTTGATCCTTCTCAGACTGAGGTTCCTAAAGACTACCTCAAAATCGGAGGTGGGTTTTGCCTGGATGAAGGTGAGGAAGAGAATGACCAAGATGGAAGTAATGGCCCAGCTGCAGCTAGTGCCCCAGGAAATGCTGACATATCCCATCTCTCTGGTTTCATGGATGAAGGTGATCTAGATTCTGGTTCGGCTCAATCTAACTTGCTCCCTAAAGATGCCTTGGATGGACCAGGGAAGACCGATGCATATAATACTGAGTCAAACCAGGACCACCTAAATGCTTCAAGTAATGACGGTAATCCGAAGGGTTATGTGGATCTGCCGGAGAATAGAAAAGGTACTACTGGGACGACCACTGTCGGAGGTTTAAGTGCTATGCCTTTTCTGAGAAGAAAGAGGAGGAAGAGCTGAAACTGTAAGATGACTTCATTCTTACTCTTTTTCTGCCCTCCCCCACCCCAAAACCTCTAAGCCTTCTCATTTAAGAATCGTCAGAATGCGGTTATCGGGAGGGCCAAAATTGCTTTTTCAAGCTTCAAGGGGGAAACGAATTTTAATTTTGTAGTTATATGTACCAGTAACACTTCGGACGAAACCGATGAAGTCAACTATGAACCCGTCTGTTCTCTTCTATAATCAATCCCATAAAGTATTCTCAATAATGTAAAAGACATGTATATAGCTACGGTCTCGTGTGGTGTTTGGTCCAAAATTTTAGCACAATAAAATAATTATAATATAATTTTTTCTTTTATTAAATTTCTGTTTACTATAATAAATTTATTTATTTATTTTTTATAAATTCTCATACTTTAAAATTAAAACTAATTCACTTAAAAAATGTTTCTAACAAAGTTCACGTAAGAACAAGCTCCATTTTGCAAAAGCACAAATGTCAAGTTCCAAATGAATTCAAGTCATGAAATCTTGATTTACCGAAATCAAAATCCAACAAAATTAGTCTAACCAACCAATTTTGCGTGCGTACCAGGGTTTGGTTTCCTCACGAGTATATCGTCTTAATAAGTTGTAATAAAAGTGTTTTCATTCGGCTACTGCATTAACAAACTATTTTATTTTATTAGAATGTTCGATAGAATTTATCAGTGACCTTTTTATTAGGACTTATTTTTTGGTTTTATGTTAATGAAATCATTTGCCTAAAAAAAAAAAAAAAAAATTATCAAGTATCTCTTGTAATCCCCATCTCTCGCTAGTAAAAAAAAAAGAAAAAAAAAAATCCACTTCTCCTCCGCTGGTACTGTGGCCTGTGGCACATGAATCCGAATCCGGGTACTTGTAACCCAAACTCTCGCCTAGCAAGAAAAAAAAAATTCCACCTTCTCCTCCACAGCCACAGGTACTGTGGCCTGTGACCGTGTGACGCATGAATGATGGTATAGAAAGAACTTTTTTAATCAATGATGCTGCTCAGAGCTACTTCGTCTGTTGATGCGGCATAGATATGACCGAAACCGCCGTGAGAGAGAGAGAGAGATGGCACAGAGCTACTTTTACAAGGATGTTCTGCCATTTTCAGCCATGCTGGCACTGGCAGCAGAGTGCACAAACGTGGTCTTTAAGATCTTGTTCAAAGCAGCCGCTATGAAAGGTTTGAGTAACTACGTCTTCAACGCTTACTCCTACGCCGTATCCACTCTTGTTCTTCTCCCGGTGGTCTTCATCTTTAGCCGGTCCGTCTCGTAACCTGGTTCTCGATTTAGTACTTATAAAGATCCTTCGTATAGCGTGTAGGAAGAAAACACTCGAACATCTTTTTTACTGACTATTAATCAGATACATACAGAAGGTCAGAGCTTCCTACATTAAAGTTGCCTCTCCTCTATAGAATTTTCCTCCTCGGAGTGATTGGGTAAGAAAATGATTCGCTGGGCTTTTTTTGTGATTTGGAGAAATGAAAACGGGAAGAGACAAACCCTGGGTACATTTCTTATGCATATAATATAGTTTACTTGTGGTAAGGCAGGGTTGTGTCTCAGATATGTGGCTACAAAGGCATCGAATACAGTTCGCCGACTCTTGCCTCAGCCATCGGCAACCTGACACCGGCCTTTACTTTCATACTTGCTGTTGTTTTCAGGTTTCTTTCATTCTTTGATCTTACAGTTACAGATTCATAGAGCCCTTTTTTTGTTTCATTCTGTCCAAGTTCCTACAATTTACTTTTCGCTTATGAGCTATTAGGTTCTGTATCAATCTTGTACAATTTTATTTTTTATCTGTGAAATTTATGCCCATATTTTTTTGGACCGTGATATTTTTTCGTGGGTTAAGTCATTTCACAGACCAAGAAATTAATTTTCGTCAAATTTGACAGTGGAGAGTACAATGTGCACAAGATTGGTAATTGACAATCCTCTTCTTAAGTCTCGAGGAAATAATGGGAATGCCTAGATAATTTATTGGTAGACATCCCTCCTGATATCCTAGCAATACAAGAATCTGGTTCTTGCACACTGGACTCACACCACACAGAGAAACATATAAGTTTTCTTGCGTTTGGTTGCAGTCCAGATTGGCTGGAAAAGTCAGCAAGCCCATCCCTCATCAGCTCCACCACTTTGGGGTCACCTTTGCAAAAGAGAAGGAAGTCATTGGCTAAGCAAATATGAGTAATCCCCTGTTTTTTGCATCTCCGGTGAAACCTTAAGTTTTTCTCAGTTGATCTCAACCTCAACATACTAGAAAGCACTTCCATCACAAGAGTAGAAAGATAGGGTGAAATGGGATCACCCTGTCTTAATCCTCGACTACTCTTTGAGAACCCCACTAATCCTTCATTAAGTTTAAATGAAAAGCTTGCTGAAGAGATGCATGTCCATATCCGAATAATTACTTTATGAGGAAATTTCAGAGCCTGCAATGCCAACTGACCGAGTCATAAGTGTTCATCAACTCAATGTTCATTGCACATCAACCTTTGTCTCTAGGGGAAAGCTCCTGTGCAAGAAGAATGTTATCTCCCATTCTTTTTCCCTCAATGAAAGTTTGTTGGGTTCCCACCAAATCCGGTATTAGAGGTTTGAGGCATCTAGCAATGATTTTCGTAATACAGTTGTACACTGTATTACAGCATTATACAGGGCAATAATCACCTAGAGCAGCCGGCCCGGGTTTAGAACTTTAGGAACAAGTGAAACACCAGTATGGTTGATTTGCTTCAAGAGCTAGCCCTCCACAAAGAAAGATTTGATAGCCATAATGACCACGTCCCCAACAATATGCCATGTCTTCTTAAAAAAATGCCACGTTAAATCCGTCTAGGCCAAGAGCTTTGTTGTAGGAATCATACTTTCCTACTCCTGCTTGTGGTATAACTTGGTTGTTATTACTCCGTCATTATTTCATGACTGGGTTGTAAATTTCAACTCTTCCTTACAGATATGTTCCTTGCAGCTGTATTATAAAGCAAGCTTTTGAATCGTCCTTTATTAAAAATATGCCTTCTAGCCATTAGTGAGTCATCCTCTACCTCTTATATGGTCCTTCTTGTTTGTCTGGGGTAAAAGAGTGCTTAAGATAAACTCCTATTTTGGACGAGAATTGAAGTCCAGAACAAAAGTATAAGAAAGCATTCTTTTATTTTATTTTCTTGATGTTAAGCATTACATAATCATCCCAAACTGTTGGTCCAAGTAGTCATTTCTTTTATAATTGAGTTTGTTTATTATACTTTTATTGGTTACTGATATCGGAGTTTCTATTTCCTCTCCTTTGATTCTTGTATGGGTGCTCCGAAAAGGATGGAAAACGTAGCTCTGAGAAGCTCAAGTGCTCAGGCTAAAATCACTGGTGCTGTAGTATCAATATCAGCTGCACTGGTAGTGGTGGTCTATGATGGCCCCACAATAATACTGGCCTCATCTCGACTACTGGGCTCATCACAAACGAATTGGGTCTTGGGTGGCCTTCTATTTGCTGTTGAGTAACTTCTGTGTTCAATCTGGTACATTATTCAGGTACTTGCCTGCATGAATTCGCTTTTCAAGTATTTGCTAGATCTGTGGAACATGGTACTAATCTAAAGAATTCAAAGAAGCTAACTTTGAATTTCCTAGCACTTTACCGACTCAAGTTATGACAATATATCCATCGGAGATAATTGTGGTTTTCTTATACAACTCGTGCGGGACAATTATATCTGCAGTAGTATTTTAATGGCAGAAAGAAGCTTAAGTGCTTGGAGTCTAAAACCTGATATATCACTGGTTGCCATACTGTACTCGTTAAGAATCTAATGGATTGGCATGAAAAAGCTGACTACTGGTTGTGTCTGACTGGAGGAATTCTCTCTTATCAGGGAGTTGCTTTATGCTTCATCACAGTTGTCCACACCTGGGGCCTGCACTTAAAGGGGCCAGTGTATATATCAATCTTCAGGCCATTGTCAATTGCCATAGCTGCTGCTATGAATGTCATGTTCCTTGGTGAAACTCTCTATCTTGGGAGGTATAGAACTCTCTCATTTTTGGGGCAACATTTGGACCAATTCAAAGAAGAAGCTAATATTTGCTTGACTGGTTTGTGTATACCTCATCTCAGTTCACCTCCCTTTTTTGTTTTTGTCTTTATGTTGCAGTGTTGTTGGAGCAATACTAATATCAGTTGGTTTTTATGGCGTTATCTGGGGAAAAGCAAAAGAAGAAGAAGAAAAAATGAGTGAGACTATGAGTTTGGTAGCTTGCACCCTCGTCTCCTTTGATGGAAAGATACAATGTTGAAGGTAAATAAATAGAATAAATGTTTTCAGATGAATACTTGCTGATTAAAGATTGTTCAGCACCTACTGCAATCAAATACCTCAAGGTTACTTGGAAGTTCAGAAGCAAGAGCACTCGTCCGAAGGTTACTCATGTGTTTTCAGGTGGCTCCGTGTCTATGGCCATTTCTTAAAACCAGTTAATCATTGTACTATAGAATCGACTTGTATATAATTTCGAATAATGTAGTGACTTTTTAAGTATATAGATTAATTAGTGGCCACTGGCCGACCAAGACAAAAGACAGCACTGAGTTCTTTGTCGTCATCACTACCTGACATAACTTGAAGCGCTTGGCTTGGCAAGGTACAGAAATTTGTAGCTATCCAACCTACCGCAGAAATTTGCATAAATGGTTAATTGACTCCCACCTCCGTGCTTCTGCTCGGGGCTAAAGGTTGAGATTCCGTTGTTTTATCTACTAGTTATGCATGATACGTCAAACCAAATTAATATGAGAAGGGAAATATGGCAGGAACATTATGTGCTCAATTAAAGCTTCTATCCGTAAACTCCTTCCGAGCTTCCCATAAATGTAAATATCGAAAGCAGTGAAAAACAACAAAAATGGTCGAAAACCGACGGTCTTTTGGAGCCGAAATGAAGAATGAAGGATTCGAATCGGTACATGAAATCATTAATATCTTCTCAATCCAAACCGGAGCCAGAAATTATTCCTTTCTTTGTTCCCTATGTCTTACGTAAGCCTCTTTACGTGACCTATCTTCTCTTTCGATAATCAATCCCCTGAAAACTTTTCTCAATCTCCATAATGTAAAAGACATGTATATAGCCTTGGCCTTGAAAATGTTTCCAACAAAGTTCACTACGGAGAAAGCACCATTTTGCAACAGCAAAAATGTACTCAAGTTTGTCGGGATGGTACTTGAAAAGGATTTGGGCCATAAAATCTTGCTTTACTGAAATCAAAATCCAACCAAAATTACCCTAACCGAGAGCAATGTTTTTGGGTGGGCACGAGCACCAATCGCTTAACGCTCCAACCTTCTCGCCAAAACAAAAAACGCTTTCCTCCAAGGTATTTTGGCCTGTGACGAATGAACGATGGGAGTCATGGGACAGAACTTTTTTAATCCCCTACTTAATGGGGCGGCATAGGTGTGGCCGAAACCACTCTGAGAGAGAGAGAGAGAGAGAGATGGCACAGAGCTATTTTTACAAGGATGTTCTGCCATTTTCAGCCATGGTGGCAGCTGAGGGCACCAACGTGGTCTTAAACATCTTGTTCAAAGCAGCCACTTTGAAAGGGTTGAGTAACTACGTTTTCAACGCTTACAACTTCGCCGCATCCACTCTTGTTCTTCTACCGGCGGTCTTCATCTTTAGCCGGTCCGTCTTTTAGCCTGGTTCTCGATTTAGTACTCATAAAGATTCTTCGTATAGCCACTAGGAGGAAAACACTCGATCATTTTTCTTACTGACTATTAATGTACTACGTGCAGAAGGACAGGGCTTTCTAGATTAAAGTTCCCTCTCCTCTATAGAATTTTTCTCCTCGGAGTGATTGGGTAAGAAAATGATTCGACTGGACTTATGTTGTGATTTGGAGAAATGAAAACGGGGAGAGACAAAACATGGGTATATTTCTTATGTTTTTATTTTTTTTCTTGTGGGATGGCAGAGTTGTGGCTCGTATATGTGGCTACAAAGGCATCGAATACAGTTCACCGACTCTTGCCTCAGCCATCGGCAACCTGACACCGGCGTTTACTTTCATATTTGCTGTCATTTTCAGGTTTATTTCGTTCTTCGATCTGCTGTTACTTGGGGGTTTTGTTAAAAAAAAAAAAAATCTGTCTATAAGTTCCTACAATTTTATTTTGTTGTTTGTTCTCAATATGATTCGGCGCTTAACTGTAGCCATATGGATTCTGCTTGTGAAAGCCATAATGAATTATAGCATATTGCTTGTTCCTATCACTAACCTTCTAGCCATTCATCCTCCAACCTCTTATATGTTCCTTCTTGTTTGTCTGAGGGATAAGAGAGTGCTTAAGATAAACTCCTATTTGGAACAAGAGAATTGAAGACCAGAACAAGAGTACAAGAAAGCATTTTTTTATTTTGATTGATGTTAAGCATTACATTATCATTCCGAACTGTTAAGTCCAAGTAGTCATTTCTTTAGTCATTGAGTTGGGTTTATACATTTTTATTGGTTACTGTTATCGGAACTTTCTATTTCCTCTCCTTCGACTCTTGTGTGGGTGCTTCGAAAAGGATGGAGAAGCTAGCTTTGAGAAGCTCAAGTACTCGGACTAAAATCATGGGCACCATAGTATCAATATCAGGTGCACTGTTAGTGGTTCTCTATGAGGGCCCCACAATAATACCGGCCTCATCTCGACCACTGGGCTCATCACAAACGAATTGGGTCTTAGGTGGCCTTCTACTTGTTGTTGAGTACCTTCTGTTTTCAATCTGGTTCATTGTTCAGGTACTTGCCTAGGTGAATTCTCTTTTCAAGTATTTGCTAAATCGGTGGAACTTTAGAATTCAAAGAAGCTAACTTTGTTTAATTTCTAGCACTTTACAGACTCAAGTCATGAGAATATATCCATCGGAGACGATTGTGGTCTTCTTATACAACTTGTGCGCCACAATTATATGTGCACCAGTATGTTTAATGGCAGAAACAAGCTCAAGTGCTTGGAGTCTAAAACCTGATATATCACTTGTTGCCATACTGTACTCGGTAAGAAACTAATTAATGGCCTGCCATGAAAAAGCTGGCTGCTGGTAATTGATGTCTGACTGGAGGAATTCTCTGTGATCAGGGAGTTGCTTCATGCTTCATGCAAGTTGTCCACACTTGGGGCCTGCATTTAAAGGGGCCTGTGTACATATCAATCTTCAAGCCGCTGTCAATTGGCATAGCTGCTGCTATGGGTGTCATTTTCCTTGGTGACGCCCTCTATCTTGGGAGGTATAGAACTCTCTCTCACATTTTTGGACGTTCAGCTGGCATTTTCTGTAAGTGGTTTGTGTATATCTCTTCTCAAGTTCACTTGCCTTTTTTTCTGTCTTTATGTTGCAGTGTTATTGGAGCAATCCTAATATCAATTGGTTTTTATGGCGTCATGTGGGGAAAAGCAAAGGAAGAAGAAGAAGAAGAAGAAATGATTGAGGACTATAGGTTTGGTAGCTTGGCACCCTCATCTGGTAAGACCCCTTTGTTGGAAAGATACCATGCTGAAGGTATATAGATCAATTGATGTCCAGATCATGAATACAAAGCTGATTTAAGATTGTTGAGAGCAAAGCTCAAGCCCGAAGGGTTACTCGTGTTTTCAGATAGCTCAGTGTCTATTCTTATTGTTTTAAACCACTTAATCATTCTTCAATGAAATTGTAAAATATTTAATTTATTATAATGACCAACTAATGATGCACTGCACCACTATTTTAATATATGGTTGTAGTGGCCGACCAAGACAAAAGACACAAACGAATGCTTTTGTCGTCATCGATATGCAAACGCCTATTGTGATTTGTGGGTTTGTCTAAGTCGTCTCTAAATTAGTTTAGGCTAAGCAACACCTAAGAGTAAAAAATATTGACATGTTGGTTTTTCAAGAGTATTCTAGACTACCGTGAATGTAACAAATTCACAAACGGGAATATCCAAAATATTTAATTAAAAAAAAAAACTTTGAAGTGCTTGGAAAGGTACAGAAATTTGTAGGTATCCAACCTACCGCAGAAATTTGCATAAATGGTTAATTGACTCTCACCTCCGTGCTTCTGCTTGGGGCTAAAGGTTGAGATTCTGTTGTTTAATCTACTAGTTATGCGTGATACGTCAAAGCAAAATAATATGAGAAGGGAAATGTGGCAGTGAACATTTTGTGCTGAATTAAAGCTTCTATCCGTAAACTCCTTCCAAGCTTCCCATAAATGTAAATATCCAAAGCAGTGAAAGACAATAAAAATGGTCGAAAACTGATGGGTTTTTTAGTGCCAAAATTTTGGGCGGTTACTGTTTTGAGCTACGAGAATAGCGAAAAATTAAAAATAATTTATAGGAGTTCGTAAAAAAATAAAATGAAAAATTTAAATGAATATCATAATAAAAATGAATTTTTAAAAAAAAATATATTTTATATTTTTTAAATTAAATTAAAATTTTAACACTCAAGCACACCATTTTAATTCCCTGTTTCTCAGGTGAGTCTCTTTACCTATCTTCTCTTTGGATAAGCAATCCCCTAAAAGTTTTCTCAATCTCCGTAATGTAAAAGACATGTATGTAGCCTCGGCCTTGAAAATATTTCCGAGAAAGTTCACTAGAGAGAAAGCACCATTTTGCAACAGCAAAAATGTAATCGAGTTTGTAGCGTTGGTACTAGAGAAGGATTTGGGCCATAAAATCTTGCTTTACTGAAATCAAAACCCAACCAAAATTACCCTAACCGAGCAATGTTTTTGGGTGGGCACCAATCTTTTTTTTTTCTAAGCAATGATGGATTTTATTTCACAGGGAAAGAGAATATTACTACCGAATCTAGAGCTATCCAAAGTCGGAAACGTTCATATGGGACACAGAGGCCCATTACATTATTCTCAAAGGGCCAAAGGGTCATAAACCCTTAAAGGCTAAAATTCTAAGGACAGTAAGGGTACAAGTACAACAGACTACAAGGACCTCAACCAACCGAATTAACAGACCCACAAACCCAACTCTGGTCCAAAGACTCGGGGCACAACACAAACCATGCCGAGAACGACGAATACTCTTTCTAGAGAAAGAGGAGCTGGACTAACACCTGCAACAAAAAGCCCATGAAGGAGAAACTCGGTCAAAAGGGGAGGAAGAGAAGACGATAGGCCAAAAGCCACCAAGCGCGTCGGATCCACACGCCTCAAGAGTGGCGCGTGGAGATCCAGGAGTCGGTGTTGTATTGCCGACAGGGACGACATCGAAGATTTTGGATCCCCATGCCGACCAAGGTGTTCTTCGAAGAATGCCCTGCCGTCGTTGAATTGTCTTCACCAGAGTAAAAACTAGGAAACAAAACCATCGAAATTATTACAAATAAGAAAATACAAAGAAACAACTCCTAACTAGCCAACGATTGGCCTAGAGGGGGGCGAAACTCCTTCAGTTGCTTAGAGGATGGATGGATGCTAAAGGAGGGGGTTGCATAAGAGAGAAATGGGCAGTAGCGAATGGAGGAGTGGCCAATGTAAAACGTTTAATTTTTAAAAAAACTAATTTGCTCCTTTAGAACAGGCTGGTCCCCTTTAAAGCCCAGCCCACTCGCCCCAGCCTTTTTTTAAAAAAAAAATAGTTAAAAAAAACACATGGTGAACGGCGCATTTCACCCGGTTTTAATTCAGTGTTCTCCCTCTCCTTACGTCTCCTCCACACTCCCTCTCTCACAGTCACACAGTCACAATTTAATATAATATATTTTTTATATTTTTAATTCTTAATTTTTCATATTTTAAATGTAAGATATTTTTTTTTGCATTAAGCAGTACAAAAAATTTGTTGGTCACTTTTCCTTAAAGTTGGCCCCTTCCTGGTTCGGAGTCTAGAGAGAAGGATAACCCCATCTCTCTAGACTTTTAGGGCTTGTTTGGGTGGGCACCAATCACTTATAAAGCTCCAACCTTTTTGCCCAAAACAAAAAACGTTTTCCTCCGAGATGCTTTGGCCTGTGACGAATGAACGATGGAAGTCATGGGACAGAACTCTTAATCCCCTACGGCCGAAACCACTGTGAGAGAGAGAGAGAGAGATGGCACAGAGCTATTTTTACAAGGATGTTCTGCCATTTTCAGCCATGGTCGCAGCTGAATGCACCAACGTGATCTTAAACATCTTGTTCAAAGCAGCCACTTTGAAAGGGTTGAGTAACTACGTCTTCAACGCTTACTCCTTCGCCGTATCCACTCTTGTTCTTCTACCGGCGGTCTTCATCTTTAGACGGTCCGTCTTTTAGCCTGGTTCTCGATTTAGTACTCATACAAATTCTTCGTAGAGCCAGTAGGAAGAAAACACTCGAATATTTTTCTTACTGACTATTAATCTGATACGTGCAGAAGGACAGGGCTTTCTAGATTAAAGTTTCCTCTCCTCTGTAGAATTTTTCTCCTCGGAGTGATTGGGTAAGAAAATGATTCAACGGGACTTCTTTTGTGATTTGGAGAAATGAAAACGGGGAGAGACAAAACATGGGTACGTTTCTTATGTTTTTATTTTTTTCGTTGTCGAAAGGCAGAGTTGTGGCTCGGATATGTGGCTACAAAGGCATCGAATACAGTTCACCGACTCTTGCCTCAGCCATCGGCAACCTGACACCGGCGTTTACTTTCATACTTGCTGTCATTTTCAGGTTTCTTTCATTACTTTTTTTTTTTTTTATAAAAATAAATAAATAAATCTGTCAAGTTCCTTCAATTTTATTTTGTTGTTTGTTCTCAATATGATTTGGCGCTTAACTGTAGCCATCTGGTTAGTGGAGATCAATCTTTAAATCATCGGCTGCTTCGAAGATTATAATGGGTTATGCTTGTGAAAGCCATAATGAATTGTAGCATATTGCTTGTTCCTATCACTAACTTTCTAGCCATTCATCCTCCAACCTCTTATATGTTCCTTCTTGTTTGTATGAGGGGTAAGAGATTGCTTAAGATAAACTCCTATTTGGGACAAGAGAACTGAAGACCAGCACAAGAGTACAAGAAAGCATTCTTTATTTTGATTGATGCTAAGCATTTCATTATCATTCCGAACGGTAAGACCAAGTAGTCATTGAGTTCGGTTAATATATTTTTATTGGTTACTGTTATCGGAACTTTCTATTTCCTCTCCTTCGACTCTTGTGTGGGTGCTTCGAAAAGGATGGAGAAGCTAGCTTTGAGAAGCTCAAGTACTCGGACTAAAATCATGGGCACCGTAGTATCGATATCAGGTGCACTGTTAGTGGTTCTCTATGAGGGCCCCACAATAATACCGGCCTCATCTCGACCACTGGCTCATCACAAACGAATTGGTCTGAGGTGGCCTTTACTTGCTGTGGAGCACCTTCTGTTTTCAATCTGGTTCATTGTTTCAGGTACTTTGCCTAGGTGAATTCTCTTTTCAAGTATTTGCTAGATCGGTGGAACTATAGAATTCAAAGAAGCTAACTTTGTTTAATTTCTAGCACTTTACAGACTCAAGTCATGAGAATATATCCATCGGAGACGATTGTGGTCTTCTTATACAACCTGTGCGCCACAATTATATCTGCACTAGTATGTTTAATGGCAGAAACAAGCTCAAGTGCTTGGAGTCTAAAACCTGATATATCACTTGTTGCCATACTGTACTCGGTAAGAAAACTAATTAATGGCCTGCCATGAAAAAGCTGGCTGCTGGTAATTGATGTCTGACTGGAGGAATTCTCTGTGATCAGGGAGTTGCTTCGTGCTTCATCACAGTTCCACACTTGGCCTGCACTTAAAGGGGCCTTGTATATATCAATCTTCATGCCGTTGTCAATTGGCATAGCTGCTGCTATGGGTGTCATTTTCCTTGGTGACGCTCTCTATCTTGGGGAGGTATAGAACTCTCTCTCACGTTTGCGTTCAATTGTCATTGCTATAGTGATTTGTGTATATCTATTCTTAAGTTCACTTGCCTTTTATTCTATCTTTACGTTGCAGTTGTTGGAGCAATACTAATATCAATTGGTTTTTATGGCGTGACGTGGGAAAAAGCAAAGGGAGAAGAAGAAGAAGAAATGAGTGAGGACAATGGGTTTGGTAGCTTGGCACCCTCATCTGGTAAGACCCCTTTTGGAAAAACAACATGCTGAAGGTGGGTCTATCCAGATGAGGGTGGGGTCTTACCAGATGAGGGTGCCAAGCTACCAAACCCATAGAATAGCTTTGCTCTCAACTATCACTGTTTTTTTTACTTCATGTGTTTACAGATAGCTCAGTGTCTATGCTTATTGTTTTAAACCACTTAATCATTCTTCACTGAAATTGTAATTTAATATTTAATTTATTATAATAATGATGATGCACTACGCCACTATTTAATATATGGTTCTACTGGCCGACCAAGACAAAAGACACAAACTAATGCCTTCGTCATCGCTATGCAAACGCCTATTGAGGGTTTGTCTAAGACGTCTCTAATATCTTAATTAGTTCACGCTAAGCAACACCCAAGAGACACAAATTTTGTACTTATCCAACTTACCACATAGCATCAATAGGTTAAGATTCTGTTGTTTTTTTTTTATGTAATCGAGTGTTAGAAGCAATTTACACAGACTTTGACTAATTTTGGAGACTCTACAATTCTCTTAAAGTCTTAAGATGACTCCTGGTAACACCTATGAGGCTTTGAACATGGAACTTTAGAGAGAACAAATCACTAAAGCTCAAACCTTAATCACTATAACTAAGCTTTAACCACTAGACTGAGATTCCATTGTTTATTTCCGAAGTATTCATGATACATTAAGCAAATAATATGAGAAGGATCTTAGAAGGGAAAGAAAAATAATTTGAGAAGGAAGAGATGCCGGTGTATCAATTTACCCACGTGGAGCAAGAACAATATTTCCTGAATTTAAAGCTTCTACCCCCACATGTCATGTGCAATTAAAAACATAATCAACTTGACGCTAACCATTAAGGAGTTAAAAGGTTTTAATTAGACAAAACAAAGAAAACAGGACAGCAAGCCTCTGCTATGCACACCAAATTAACCAAAAACAAGAGAACTTGTCTTACATGATTATGGAGGATGATCCGAAATTTTGTTAAGTGCTCCTGAAACAGTACTACAGCAAACCTCTGTCGCTTTTACTAGCATGCGTGCAACTTGTTAATATTTATCAGTTTATTTTCACCCTATAACCAGTTAATGACCCAGCTTTCCTTAGTATAAGGATTTCAGGATACCACAATCACAAACAGCTTTACCTGACCGATCAATAATTTTGTCCACGTCTAGCTATTCAATGAGAGCCAAACAAATGATGTTATACAGAATAAGACGTTAGGACTTAGGAAACACTATTGAGAGATTCCTTTTTCTTCCATTATTTAAGAAGCAGACAGCTAGCATGTTTTCATCCACGTCATTCCTTTTTCTTCCATTATTTAAGAAGCAGACAGCTAGCATGTTTACATCCACGTCATTTTTCTGAGAGAGAGAGAGAGAGAGAGAGAGAGAAGAAGAGAAAAGTAACAAGAGTTATGTCACGGAGCTATTTTTACAGAGATGTTCTGCCAGTTTCAGCCATGGTTGCCGTAGAGTGCAGCGGCGTGGGATTAAGCACCTTATTCAAAGCAGCCACTGTGAAAGGGAGCTAGCTACTACGTATTTGTTGCCTACTCGTACGGCATAGCTACTCTTGTTATTCTTCCTTGGGCCTTCATCTTTCACCGGTATGTCTTTTTAATCTGCTTTCCTATACCATTAATTGACGTTTCAGGGCAAGAATACGAACGAACTTATTAAGAACAACCAACTTAATGCACGCAGAAGAAGCGGGTTTCCTGCACTCAAGTTATCCATCCTCTCCAAAATTTTCCTACTAGGAGTGCTTGGGTACGAAAATGCACAACAAGTTAGTTTGTGAAATTTGATTTTCTGATTTGGAGATAATGCAAACGGAAAGAACAACCAATGTGTCCTTTTTCATCTGGGAGGCAGGTTCTCAGCTCAGTTATGTGGGTATAAAGGTATAGATACAGTTCACCTACCCTCGCTTCAGCCATGAGCAATCTCATGCCGGCTTTTACCTTCATACTTGCCGTCATTTTCAGGTTTGTTTCCGTTCTCAACTCTTATATGCCTTGGAGAACTTAATCACACAATTTTATTTTTTGCATGTTATGCGCCTGTATAATTAGATTGTATATTATGGGCCTGTAGCCAAGTCATTGATTTGAACCTTTGAAATGCCCCCCCCCCACACACACACAAAAAAAAAAAAAGAAAAAACAAAGGTTGTTGGCTGTTGCTCTGTACGTACCCATCTAGACATTGCTTTACTCTCAGGTGTGTTGAATACAACTATAGTCGATTGAAATTTTCGCCATGTATCTCCTTTTTAAAACTTTCATGGTTGCCTCACAAATTTTAGGATGGAAAATCTATCTTTGAGAAGCTCAATCACTCGGGCTAAAGTCATGGGCACCATTTTATCAATATCGGGTGCATTGGTAGTGGTGCTGTACAAGGGTCCTACAATCATACCGGCTCCATCTAAATCACCATCTCTTTCACTTCACTTTCCTCTGGGCTCCTCAAAAGCGAATTGGATCATTGGTGGCCTTTTACTTGCTGCAGAGTACCTTCTGGCCTCCATCTGCTACATAGTTCAGGTACTTTCTAAGGAAATGCTTGGCGGTCTTGAGTGTTGGTGCATCTGATACGTGGCAAACTAATGAGATTAAAACTCTTGGAGAAACCTAAATGTCATGCTGTAGCAATTTACAGGCCCGAGTAATGAAAGCGTATCCAGCAGAGCTAATCGTGGTCTTCTTTATCAACTTGAGTGCGACGATCATATGTACACCAGTATGTTTGATGGCAGATGCAAGGTCAAGTTCTTGGAGACTAAGCCTGATATAGCACTGATCGCCATTATATACTCGGTAAGAAACATGGACTCCCAGGTGATAGGTAGCCTATGGATATGTCTAACTTCTATTCTCCGATCAGGGATTCTTGGGTTCAACCCTTGGCTCTGTCGTTCACACATGGGGCTTGCACGTGAAGGGGCCTGTGTTTGTATCAATCTTCAAGCCGTTTGTCCATTGCCATTGCTGCTGCTATGGGTGTCATATTCCTTGGAGACGCTCTCTATCTTGGAAGGTATATAATTCTCTCTCTCTCTCTCTCTCTCTCTCCCTTCTCTTAAACATGCAAATGCACATATTTGCTCATCGACAGACACACACACAGAGTTCTCAAGAGGAAAGAATCATCTACCATTTGTGTCAGCCGATTAGACACCTTGTGTTTATTTTTCCCACATGATCATTGGCCTTCTTTTCTCCCTAATGTTGCAGCGTGGTTGGGGCGATAGTATTATCGATCGGGTTTTATGCTGTCATATGGGCAAAATCAAAAGAAGAATCCAGTGAGGAATGTTGCTTTCCAGACTGACCTTCAACTGACTGTAAAACCCCTTTGCTGAAAGCTACGTACAAAAATGAATTAGGTGTTTGTTGAAATTTTGGAATCTTTACTTTATTGAGATTTTGAGTTTGTGAAAGGTGAAGTATATATATGTAAAAGTTAAAATTTTAGAGTTTGTTTGCTGGAAATTTCCATGCCCAAAATATTGGGAAATAAATGATACCTTAGAATGCATGTTTGTAGTGTAGGCGAAGGCTATGAAAGGTAGCTGAACCAAAGAAAAAAAAATTCAGCGCTTTCAATCTAAATCTAAGGCCTTTCAAGTTCAGATTTCAGAACAAACTTAACTGTTAAATCCAGAGTACTCTGAAAACATAATTGAAAGATCTCGGTCCTGTTGAGGTTGAATATTAGTATTTTGTTTGGACGGCGCCTACTGAATCGGACTGCTATGGGCAGAAGGTGTATGACATAAATCAAATCAGTCCCCAGGTCGAAGCCGAATTCGACTGATCATATTGACAGCGAACCCTTAACCCGCAGGCTACATTACAAAATCGTTGACTGGTATAGTTTGAAAGTGCAATAAGCTCATAGATAGGAGGCATGGGATGGGTGTTGATGAAATTTCCCTGATGCAAACTTATACATCAACCTTGTTTCCTTATACAGATTCATTCAAAATACAATAGAGCTCGGATTGAAAAACCGACTTTGCACAATAATAAAGAAACTGAATTCTTGATATATTCCAATTTGAAATTCTATTTGTGTTATCTGTTGAGGAGGAATTCAAAATTATCAGTTAATTAACCATCACTATCTTCTAGATCAGCCTATTCAACAGTTAAAAGTATCACTAAACCTCAAATGATAAGATCTAAATTGTCTAATCAAAAGAAAAAAATATACAGTTCAAATTCTCGCTTGGATGTTTAGTGCTGCGCGGGCAATCACGTGAAGCTTTACATTAAAACATGTGGAAATTTTAGGCGTTAAAAATTTTGAGATATTAGTGTTGGTACAAAAATAAAGAGAAAGATGATTAAAATTAATTTTTTTAATTTATTTGGAGTGAAAATGATTTGATGAAAGAAAGAGAATTTTGAGAGTTTTTATTAGGTAAAAATTTGAGCGGTGAAAATTTTAGACAGCAAACACTCCCTTAGCATACAACTCTACCATAAAAAATACTTTTCCATAAAAATTTATCATTCCCAAACTAGTAACTTTATATAATTGTATTTTGAAAAAATAATAATACTTAAATTGCGCCGCGCCCAATAAAAAGTGTAGTGTTTACCCGTTCCCCTTTCCACGTACCAAACGTGTAAGGCACAGTGCCTTAGACGTTAAAAACTTAAACGTAGCGGGTGGGTGGGTGATTAAGCTTTTGGGAAAAACTAATTCAATCTCATTGACTGTTATGACCATCTGCTTAATCAGTTTAAGCAATGGAACTTTAAAAAAAAAAGAGACCTTGTGTGGTGCTACTTCAATGGTTCTTTCCACGAAGAGGCGGTGTGTGCCTAACACATTCTTAAAGTAGAAAGTCTGGCATATTCCTTTACTTTAGGACGAAAACGAATCAACCCACTGAAAAAAGATTAGTGGGTCTACCTCGAAGAAGTGATGAAAATAATAGAAAAACGAAGAAGATTCTTACAACATACAGACCCTATCAACAGACACTTGGGTGTTTCCTTTTTTTTTTTTTTTTTTTTTTCTAGGTTGGTGTGTTTCCTTTCAAATGTACAAATATGCAAATTTCCAAGGGAACCCAATGTCCAAACATCCAAAACGTACATCAACGTGTCACACGCATCAATCTAAACCGTACTAACTATTAGTGCAAGTTTTTAATTTTAACACGCAATGATCTATTATGAGAACAATATAAAATTCAACCACCAAAAATAATTTTTCCTACCTTTTTTTTATTATATATTTCTCATATGGGATACGTGCATGTTCTACAGTAAATGTATATGTAATTTTAATTCTTTCTGAAAAACTATAAGTGTGACTCCAAATTTATTCGGGTCACATAAAATACGCAATAAAAATTCTCTGTTATTTTTTATCTAAATTATACTGTATAATTTTTTAAAAAATAAATATAAATATATTTCATTATAAAATTTACTGTTCAAGACTTTATATAAACAGTATAATCGTAACTTTCAAAATTATCCAGCCTAATTAGATTGGAGAGATCTCGTGGCTCGTGATCTAAATACTGCTGTACCCAGAGGCCCCAATAAAAATCTAACACTTGATTTGATTGTGCGTGCAGTTTGAGCTTAATTTCGATTTGACTGCAGTGGTCTCTCTCCGTGGTTGGGATCTTGTCGTTATTTTCACCCGGATGCAACGCACAACTTTCGTTAAAATATGAGTTTGATAACGTTACGCAAAAGACCTTGACATGCCCAATTATTATACGAGGGATCCATTTCACACCTCAAATCCATCTCAAAGTACCCATCTTATTCCTGTTCCCAGCTTATATTATAAAGATGTTTGACAATTCCCTGGCCGACATCAGTCTTACATTTTGAAAAGCTAATCAATAATAGTTTCCCATTGATTGTCAAGACAGCACCACCCATTTATGTATAGTTTCCTCCCCACCGTTGCATCGTCGAGAGAGAAATAGCCAACCTTAGTCTCTTTGTCTCTCCGCATGTGTGTGCGTTTGAGAGAGAAAGAGATGGCCGGGTGGTACTGTTACAGGGATGTGCTGCCATTCACGGCCATGGTGACCATGGAGTGCACCAACGTTGGCTTAAACACACTCTTCAAGGCGGCTACGTTGAGTGGGATGAGCTACCATGTCTTTGTTGTCTATGCTTATGCTCTTGCTGCTATTGTTCTCCTCCCTGCTCCTTTTATCTCCCAAAGGTCTCTCTCTCTCTCTCTCTCTCTTCACAATTATTACACCGTGCGACTGAACAACCAAATTAGACAAGGGCTAATAGTTTCTGTGTCACTGTCGATATGTCTTTGCAGATCAAGAGTGCTTCCTCCTCTTAATTTTTCCATACTGTCCAAAATTGTTCTTCTTGGGGTTATTGGGTACAGTTATCTATCGCATGAAGCTATGAAAATCTGATTTCCAACAAACCCACTTTCTTTTTTTTTTTCTCGTACTGATTTCTGCTTTTCAATTTGAATTCTTGTTGGGTTGGAAGCAGGAGTTCATCTCAGATCATGGGGTATACAGGCATCAATTTCAGCTCTCCAACACTTGCTTCAGCGATCAGCAACCTCGTGCCAGCTTTCACCTTCATTCTTGCCATCATTTTCAGGTTCCTCCACACTCTTGAAATTCCTCTTACCAAAATACCCTCGCGTAAAAAGATCAAATGGTCCCAAAAGACAAATATCCGAATGCTCTGTTTGCTTTCAGGTAAAGTCGAAGAGACACTTTACTTCATGAACGTTGACAGGGCTGTATTTATGTTATGCCTAGTTTTTTTTTTTTTTTGTTAAAATGTTTTGCCTAGTTTCATTTTCGTGGGTTGGCTGAAGAAAAATCTCTACTCACTGCATGTAAATAGAAATGTCAAACTAGCGACCAGGGGTTACCGCAGCTTAATCTTAATCCTTTAAGCAAGTGCTACAGCCAAAGTTCCTAAACCAGGTTTATCTGACCCAACTTGCTGTCCCCACCACCGCTTTTTGACGATTTTTTCTTTTGTGGGGGGTCCCGGGGAGGGATAATGGATGTTAGGATTCCATTCATCGAAATAGTTCCATGAAAATGACCATTTAAACCACTTAAGATCAGCTACAAGTTTTGAGTCGGAACCTTTCGAGGGACAGGCCCACTGACCACTTCGATCATTCACTGGCTTTTTTCCGCTTTTCTTTTGGCATCAAAAGGATGGAAAAGATCGTTCTGAGAAGCACAAGCACTTCGGCTAAGATCTTGGGCACTCTACTATCCATATCAGGTGCATTTGTAGTGACCCTCTACAAAGGCCCGGTAATCTACATTGCTCATCCCTCATCAGTTTCCCTTCAGCAACCTCTGAACTCGCTGAACTCCAGATGGGTAATTGGGGGTCTTCTACTCACAGGTGAATACATTTTGGTTCCACTATGGTACATTGTTCAGGTGAACTCCTCGTCCTTTGCCTAAAACCCAATTTCAAAATAGTTTGTACATGTCTAAATTAGAGGAAATTTGCAAACAATATTTTAGAATTTATTATACTTAGTTTATTTTACTTGCAGGCACAAATTATGAAGGAGTACCCGAACGAACTAACCGTGATATTCTTTTACAATCTAACCGTGAGCATCATAGCTGCAGTTGTGGGTTTAATCACAGAAAAAGATCCAAATGCTTGGAGACTTGGGCCGAATATAGCATTGGTCTCCGTTGTCTGCTCAGTAAGAAGCTAACACAGTATTGGCAGAGAGTAATTAGAGCCCATCCCCTTTCTTTAATATCTTAACGCGGCTTTTCTGTGCCTAGGGACTCTTTGGGTCGTTCATGAACAACACAGTCCATACATGGGCGCTGCACTTGAAGGGGCCTGTCTATGTAGCGATGTTCAAGCCCTTGTCCATTGCCATCGCTGTTGCCATGGGCGTTATGTTCCTCGGCGATACTCTCCATCTTGGCAGGTATAAAACAGATGAAGCTTTAGGCCATTTTAGTTCTAACTTAACCATAAAACAAAAATAGAACTCCCAAGATGCCAAACTTTCAGGGGTGCACAAGACGTGAATCCTCTTTTATCTCTTCTACGACGCTTGGATGCCACTAATGCTCAAAGTAGCTGATCTCGTTTCTTTCCTAACCCCCTTCACATGGTTGTTTTGTCGTTTATCTTAAAAAAAATGTTTCCACCAATCAAAATTGTAGGTAATATAAGTCAATGACCTAACCCATATTTCGTATTCTAGACCAAAGTGTAACGCACAGAAGCCCCACAAAAAGAAAGGTCCACGGCTTTCACCAAGTACTCATAATCTAATTGGTTCTCAATTTCCCACTTCTCTGCCTTGTACAGTCTTGTTGGAGCAACAATAATATCAATCGGCTTCTATACTGTGATGTGGGGGAAGAGAAAAGAGAAGGGTGAAGACGACAGAGTCGAAAGCCGGGAATCAACATCTACCAACCAAAAGGTCCCTCTATTGCAGAGCTACAAAACTGGAAAAGATATCGAGCAAATGTAGACGATTGTGTAGAAGCATGCTACAATTGTACAGCGGCTAGTTGCACTATATAAGAAAGTATGTGAAATTGCTTATAGTCATTGGGCACATCAAATGTCACATATCCAAATGTATGGGATCAAAAAGTTAATTGCTTGTTTGCTTGACGTAGCCTCCCCATCCCTCCATGCACTTTTTATCAGCCAAAATTTCAGCCCCATTCAAATCACGAGAAAGTAGGAGCACAGCGCATACCTGAATCCATCAGACGTGCTCATATTCTTTCATCATCAGCAATGATAGGGACAAGAAATCCATCTAGAAATAAGACATCAGCAGTCTGTATGACACGTTACAACAGCTTGGGACAATTCTATTCGCATAATGTAGCAACCCGTTTTTCTTATCACAAGCATCCTACCAGGAAAAGGCAGCATTTGGGCAATGGGGAATATGAAACAAGAATAAAGACAAACACGTCATTCTAATTAACAGGAAGGGGAAGTGGACAAGCCCACTAACGTTGTACCACATCTATTCACCAACCGGAATGTCCTATAGCGACGATGTGAAGCGTTTCAATCAACCATCTGTCTCATTTCCCTCATAACTTAATGCGATTCAATCAGCATATCATGCACACTACATGGGCATGTAATCTTCTGAGGGTTTGTACCATGAACACTAGATTCTATAATGGAAAAGGTTTAAAATCTCTCTGCACACTATCAACTGTGTAAATGTATCAACTGAATGTAAAAGAGATGCATCACCTCCAGAATGTATAGTGCACTAATCAACATATTAGAAACCACGAGCATGGTGGTGCACCAAGGCCGATTTTGACTCTGCCAGTGATACGAATTACATTAAAGATACTCCCCCACAAGTTTCTACCTGAAAACAGAAATAAAAAACTAAAAGAAAAAGAAAATCACAGGATTTTCTGGATCTAGGAAAGGCAACTTTCACCACCCTACTTTGTTCTACTCCTTAAAACTTAATGTCCAATGCCCATCAATTCAGATCCAAACATTAGAATGAGCAACGTGAACCCTGGTTTCATGGCACAGATCTGCGGGCCAAGCAAAAGATAAACTAGGTGGACAGCCACTGAAAGTATCTTGAGTATCCACCCCCAGCGAAGGGGCAATCTTCTTACCTTCCCCAAATTTTTTAACTCAAGTCTTGAGGTCATCAGACATTGCAGCAGGTATACAATGTGTGGTCAGAATATCTAAAGTTGCTGCTTTGGCAGTCTTGGTATGTAGGACCACTATCTGCAAAAAGTTTTAAGACTTGTCAAAGTTAAGAGAACGTACATGCTCCCACACGAGTGTGAAGAGGAGGAGGGGGGGAAGAGAGACAGAGAGAAAGAGAAAAGAGAGAACCTGTTGGTACTCTAGATCAAACTTTAGATATTCATCAACACAACTCTCTACCATCCTGGCCAAGCTCCTAAGATTCTTCACAGGTTTACCATTGAAAGCAAGAACCTATCAATGCATAAGAAAGATGTTAGCGAGTGCACTTAAAGCAATTTCGAGATCTTATATCTAAATATGTTGTACACATCTTTCCTGACCTGAGTATTGACTATATCTTCATATCCAATATTAATGTCAGCCACAAGAACCTAGCACAAGTTTTGGGCATAGAAGTGATTGAGCTCAAGATGAGAAAAATCTTAAGTTACATACCATGGAATAAAATGACAAGGAAAACTGATGAGAGACTACAAGAGGAACCTGAGAAACAACAACGAGCTGTTCGTCACTGATTCTGCCATTGAATGTAGATGCTTGTCCAAGAGTTTGACTGGAGCATCAAATTCATAATCCTTTCCATACTGGAGATGGTGAAGAAACCCAGGGGTTAAGTAACATCACTCTTGTGAACTCAAGTTAATCTAATCTTAGCATCCCATATTTGCAATAAGAAATCACAAGTAGACATAATTTCACACCCTTACATATCATCTACACTAATTACTAAATGTCTCTTTATCTTCCTCCTCTTAATAGGTAAATATTATGATGTTCTATACATCCAGCTGATCCAACACACACATACCACATACATTCACAACATGCAACACATACCACAAGCGAAAATAAGCACTTATACAGGCTCTCAGCTGCCCTTCAGCATTCATTAGGTTAACATTTTTTTTTTCTTTTTTTTGAAAATAGAACATTTTATCAGAAAGTACAAAAAGAAAGAGAGAGAGAGAACAATACAAAGGCTGTAAAGCACTCAAAGCATACAAGCGAAATAGCTAACAAAATCATGAAAATCTAAAAGGACCCCCCATTACAGCATTAGCCCAAAGATAAATGGAAAGTAAAAAATATCTTGGCATCCTGCAACTGATTCGAAGACGAAGCAGAATCTTCAAAACATCTTCGATTGCGTTCCTCCACAAGCACCACCAAATACACATAACGGAATCATCTTCCAAACCACTTTAGCCAATGGGTCCGCAACTTCCTGCTCCAACAAACTAACACTGCCCCCACCCTTGAATATTGCAATGATATGACGAAGCACAAATAAAACCTAAAAACATCAGGTTGACGTAGTTGCCATTCACATGGTATTTTAACAGATGACAAGTCCTGAGGGCAACGAGTGGATGGGGGGCTCAAAGACACAAAATAATTTGATAGAGCCAGGATCACATGAGGACACCAACATCAGTGAATGCATTCTGACTAAATTATATAGTTGAAACATGTACCGTTAAAGAATATATCTCATTAAAAAACCTAGCACCTCATACTTCTCAGTCAAATTTATCTAAGAAGTTAAGTTCTAGGGCCCCATCAAGCTGAAAGTATTGGAACAAACAGAAGAAAAGTTCAAACGGGTATGCAGATGCATTTTTTTGATAAGTCCATGCAGTTGCATAGAAACCCAACAAATGATTTCATCCAGTTCTCTAATAAAGTAGCAACATGTACGGAAAAGAACATAGGAAAGGAGGGAGGGAGAGAGAAGAAGGGGGGGGAAAGGAAGGAGAGAGAGAGAGAGAGAGCAAACTTTCAGATTTACATACACACCTCAGAACGCAGATAGGGGAAATAGCAGTAAAAACGAATCCAGCGATAATGAAATAAGACGGAGGTCTCCCCTTGATATGCGCTGGGATGAGACGCTTGTGAGTTTCGAGTCTTATGTTGAATTCGTACCTCTGAATTGCGAAGAACTTTTACTAAAGCATAATCCCCAGTGTATTTTTGAGATACAAGATAACTGAAACCAATGCGCTCTCCATGCCGGGAATGGAACTACAAAAGTATTAAAAACAACGGAAAAAAATAAGAAGCAAGAGTTAGTAGGTATTCTCAAGAGACTAAGGTGATGTTTTGGAAGTAAAAATTTAAGAATTTTGAATTTGAGGAGAAAATTTGAGAGTATAATTTTTTATGTGGGTTTGTAAAAAGTTGGTGTAAAGTTTAAGAATGCTTGATTATAAAATAATTTTTATTGGAGTTGGTTAAAAAGTATGGAGAGAAAGATTTGATAGAACTTTTTAATGAAAAAGTAATGTTGGTTAAAAAGTAAGGAAAGAGAAAATTTGACGGAACTTTTTTTTATGAAAAAGTACTGAAGTTGGTGTGAAAAGTGTTGAAATTTGTGTAAAAATTTTGAGTTTTTGATGTTTGTTTGTTATTTCACTTTTTTAAATTTTTTCTGTAAAGGTTGAAATTTTTGTTACCCATGCATCACCTAAATGAAATTAATACAAAACTGAAGACACTTTTACATTCTGTGAGAAATTTCTGGCTGGCCAGACCCAAGGCAATGAACCATTTCTAGAAAGGAGGAACAAAGCCTAGGACAGGACAAGAACAGCAGACTGACAACTATCACCATACACCTCCAGAGGACCAGGTACAATAGAGTTTGAGGTGCAGAGGCCAGTACTTCAGACAAGCTTCGAATGTTCTTGTCATCTGCACTTTATCAACTCAATAAACTTCTTAAAGCCATCCTCTTCTCTGGGGAGCCATCTCGTATTAATTAGAAGCCATCAAGTAGTTGGCTCAATAGTAAATTCGCATTCGACCAACATCTCAGTCAGCTGCTTTAATTAGGTGCTGGCTGAAGCTATTCCAGCCAGTGTTAGTATTTCCTCTCTCACTCTTTTATGCACACACAAATCCTCATTTTCAAAGCATTTACATACCCTTGTTATTAGCAATCGGACATGCTCTCTGTACACCTATTATCTGATGAAACCATCTCCAATTGGCAAGGAAAATGGCTAGCATCCCACTTTTTATGGGTGTCACGCTTTTGGCAACCACATCTTGTATCCAAATGATGGTATACTACACCAAAAAGATTGCCACCTAAGTAAGGCCTACGAGATTTCTATGCAAGCTTACCACATGTAAGTTTAGCATTCCTCATAGTAAATATGTATTGAGATCAGACCACCCATAAGGGTAGAAGCAAGTTGCCATATAAAGAACACAATATTACAGCTGATCTGATCTTATAAATTACAAATTCTTTTTGAGAAGCAAGAAAAGGGAGGAGGGGGGAAGGGAGCTCACCTGTTCCATCATTTGCAATATTTGCCCCATCAAAACTCAAGATAACATCAGATGGCTTCAGAACCTGGGATTCAGGAGCTGTTGGTTCAATTCTTCTGATACGGACACCCTTCTGATCAGGTCCCATCCCCATTGCCACACGAAGATCAGGATTTTCCATCTTCTGCCACTCAACTCCAAGAACTGGGAACCCTAAGACATTGAAGAATGAAAATCAAGTCAGTCAAACCAACAAACAAACAATAACCTCAAATCTCAGTTTTGTCACTTCTCAATAGTTGATGATAAGCCGTAAGGTAGGAAGTACAATATACTGATGATAACTTGTAATGGTTACAACAACTGAAATCCTGCACTGCCCTTATTGTCATTTTAATTACTTTTGGATTACTTTTCAGGGGAAGTGGATTTAACTAAAGGTAGAACTACACCCTGAGATACCTGTATATGCCCCATTTCTCTCATAATCTTTAATGAAGTGCATAATGACTGGTGTTGGTATGACATAACCAATGTTCTCCACATCTTCGTGCTTAAGGGACTGAAATGCAATACCCACACACTTTCCCCTATCATTGAAAGCAGGTCCACCAGAATTCCCAGAGTTTATTGCAGCATCTATCTGGGAAAACGCGTGTCAGGTACAAGGGTAAGAAAAAGTATGTCAAAAAACCCGCATATTTGATATCAACATTAACTCTAAAGAAGGCAACGACCAAATGCTATAACCTGCAGTCCGAGAAGTTCTGTTGAACCATGAACATAAGAAAGTATCTCCATCCGCGACACAACACCACTTGTGACAGAGATTGTGTCACCCCCAATGGGGTAGCCCACGACAGTTACCGCATCTTGGAGGGCAGGCAAATCTCCAAACTCCAAAGGTGAAACTCCTTCCCAGAACTCATCATCACTCACCGTCAACATCGCTGTAGCATTGAAAAAAAGCCCTTTCAGCAATAGTACTGAATCAAATAATATCACCTATAATCTTCATGTTTATCGTTAAGCTTCCAATTCAATGGTATTCAATCTATCATGTCCCGTAAAAATTAAACTTGACCTATAAACACACCAATCCCAGCTACAGAATTAGCTCAAAACCAAGTTTCCCTTTGTACCGAAAAGAAAAACCCAAGTTTCACATTACCGATATCGCACTCAGTCCCAATTGCCAACACCGTTGCCAAATATTTTGTATCTGAACCTCGCTTCTTCAACTTCACCTGGGTATGGTGCTCCACCGAGTGCGCATTTGTCAGGACCCTCTTCCCCCCAATGATAAAACCGCTACTGCTCGAGCTGTACTGTCTCTTCCTCTGCCACATCAGTGAGAAATTGGGCTCCGTGTGAACACAAAATACCTTCACTACAGCGTCCATCGAGGGCACCACCTTAACCACGGTTTCCCACCTCACGGGTTCCGAGACGACTGCAGCGGTGGTTATCGCTGTTGTCGTCGTCATTGCTGTCGTTGCGTGCGTGAAGTCGCCGTTTTGCTCCGCGTGTCTGGTGCCTCGGCGCTCTGGTGAAGCCCCTATGTTGGGCCGCGGGTTCTCGTTCTTCGTGATCTTACGAGGACGGCCGCGACCGCGCCGGGAGGACGAGGGGTTGTTCGCGTCCGGGTTCGGTTCGGTCGCAGGCGTGGGGACGGAGGCGGAGGGGACGTCGTTTGCAGTCGTGGTGGCGTGTTGGAAATCCTTGGTTTCCTCGTCTGAGGTTTTGGGTTTACGACCACGTTTTCTTTTACCTTCGCCCATTTTTGTTCTTGAGAGAATCCCCAAATGGGCTTTTGGAGGCTTGTATTTAGGGGGTTTTGCTGCTTCTGGCTGAAATGGGGGGAGACTCCAGAGTCAACCATTTCTTCTGAATCAGAGAGCAGAGCAACACCAGAGAGAGCACGAGGAGAGTGCGTAGGGCCTGAAATGGGTCCTTGAGAAAAAGGCCCAAGATCCCAATTTTGGGCACAGTTAGTGAATGGTTCTTGAGTTGGGTTGGGCTGTTTGCGGCAGAGTTAAGAGTTAGAGGGTACGATATTTGGCAGAGATGGGACAAAAGCCAACTAGGGCCGGGTGTAGATTACAACCTCTTGGCAGCAGGGTGATTGCATAAACAACTAAACCTATGAAGGACTTGTAGGTTACGACCACCTTGGCAAGACGCGTGTGTGCCTTGCACTAAATTCTCAGTTTCTTTAGGACGATTACGGTGAGTTGATTATTTGTTGAGTATTATTGTCTGAATATGAGTGCGGATTTGATTAAAAGTTTTAAAATTTAAAGCTCAAATCACGTCACATCAATTAATATTTTAAATATGTGTTTAATTATAGCTATCGAATTTTTAACTTTTAATCTCAGCCATCGTCCAGCATGTAGCACAATAATACTTTAACTCCCACCATGGTTACATTTGAAATGCATGTATAGTACAAGAAGCTGTTTGTCGATCCAATTAGCACCCGCGAGGTCAAGTCCTTCGGCCAAGCAACATGGGTCAGCTCTCCACTTGGAACGGGCGAGCCAGGGATTGCAGCAACTGGCCCAACCGAAGAAGCTGGAGCACTGTCCCACCAATTTATAGCCGTCGCTCGAGTTACTAGCAGTGCGACCCAACAAATATATTTAAAGTCATATTGTTTTGAACTCTATCTCTTCATAAAAGTACGTCGTCATCCAAAATATACAATTCAATATGTACACCATTACTATTATTATTGTATGATCATCAGAAACTTCGAGGTATGTAATACGGGCGAGCCACTGGTATGAATATTTTTTTTGTATCATTCTAAACTATTTCTTGACGCCAGAAAACGGTTACAACTGTAATACGGAAAAGCCGAGAATCATGGGCTTTCCTCGATACTCTCATCCTCTATAAATGCACTTTATGTGGATGAGAAAATGTGTGAGCCAGAATTCCTTTTTTAAATATTTGTCTCATTACAGATTAGGTACTCTGTGGATTGCTCGCTATGATTTTTCTGGTCCCCAACTTTTCCACATTCTTTTCCTCGTGGCACAGGAGCCCCGCTCCTGATCTGTGACAATTGGAATAATAACTCCTTTGCTGCAATATTATAACGGTAAGAACGATTCTCTTCTTACTCCATATATCTTACCCCGATAGACACGCATGTCAAGTCTTTCAACGGGGTTAGTGAGTATGCAGGTGTAGAAATTCGGAGGCCCCTAGGTTAGGACTTTGCATTCTTGGTTGTAATTCTTTACCGTAACTTTCATTTTCTTTACTTTAATAATACTTTTCTTTTGGAGCTGGGTATGACTTCCTTGCAACTTGTTATTTCGTGATATATAGCTTAGCTTCCTGTAAACCCAATTAATTGAATGGTCAAGACTTTAAGCTTGGGGCAATATCAAAGAACAAAGTTTGGTCAAAACTCATAATGTGTAGTTTACTTTTATTTTTCTTGAACTCTTCAAACACTCACTTATTATCTATGTTCTTAATTTCTATTTTCTCTACAAATGTAACTAAAAATGTTGAATGTTATAAATTTTGGATTTTAGGGAGAAAATTATTATTTATAATTCATGATCTTTTTTAATACCATGAAAGAATATATCTATAGTCATAACTTATTAGTAATTTATTATGTCTAAATTAAAAATATAATCTAATGGAATATATTTTATATATAATTTAATTTTAATATTTTTTTAAAAATATATATATTATTATATTATACCACACTTGGTAAATTAACTTGATATATATTAAGAAGCAACAGCTCCACATACAAAATTTGAATGAGGATAATAGGAAACATAAGGAGATAAGGAAAATTATTCTCATATAATCAGGGATAATTATTCAAAATTCAAATGTAAATAACTGGAGACATAAGAAAGCTTATCTTCACACGATCAGTGGTGATAAAGTTGATTCAAATTCAACTCAATCAAATCAAGAGCAAATTGTATATAATTCAAAGGAGATATAGATACCCAAACAAGAACCTGTCAAATTACCTCCCAATCCCAATGGTTCTCTCTCGATTTGAAGCGGCACCCCTCCTCGCCTCGTCCCTCCTTGTCGGCCATCACCCTTTCATTTCTTTCACAGATCTGGTAAAATTGCTCTATAATGCTTTACCTCATAATGCTTATATGAACATGAAGCTGTTTGTCGGTCCAATTAGGGCCCACGAGGCCCAGTCCTTCGCCCAAGCAACATGGGTCAGCTCTCCACTGGGAACGGACGAGCCAGTGGATTGCAGCAACTGGGCCCCACCGAATGAGCCGGAGCACTGTCGCACCAATTCAAATCCCTCGATCGAGCCTCGAGTTACAAGGAGTGCGACCGATAAAGGATTTCACCTCCAAATTGTAGAAGCACCTTTATTACCTTTCCACGGTGGAACCGAATGTTAGTTGGACAAACCATTGCAATTCTCAACGTCATGAAATTTAAAGGATTATTTTTTTTAAAAAATAAAAGCTTAATTATTACAGTGGTTGATTCCGCTATGTTGTATTTTGAAATTCTAAACTGATCCTATGGTAATTTTTCTCTTAAAAATATTTCTATAGAATATTAATATGTCATATAGTCATTTTTATTCTTATTTGGATAATAAAGTTTTACATGACTAAAGAGGACAACGTCCTAAATAATACAAAACTTCCAAGTGTCAATTTTCAATTGTAAAATATTCATAAGTTTCACCACATGTATATGTCATATCAAAGGTTCCACCTAGATTAAATATGTCACACAAGTTAGTATCAATTTATTTTTAATCACTAGAAATAAATACAAAAAAATCTGGTATTGTTTAGAATATGATCCTACTAGTGACGTAGGAATTGTTGTTATAAACGCAATTGTCAATCGATCTAAATGGTTGTATTGGTACATTAATATTTGACAAACCTTTTTGGAAGACGGACAATAAAAATACTACATAGATTAATAGAGTAATTAATTGTAAATTTCAATCGATGCAATTCTGCTTTAATATAATAAGAAAGCATTCGAATCGAGCAAGTACTGGCTAGCTACTAGATGACTAATGACATAAGATTACTGTTTGCGAGAACGTACGATGCTCTCATGGGTTGGCAGGCGAGGAAATTGATAGTTGCCCACAGATTAATTAGGTACTCTGTGGACTGCTCGCTCCTGATCTGTGACAAATGGAATAACTCCTATGCTGCATAGCATATAACACTAACACGAGAACTTCTTGCTCCTTCTTGCCCCATAAACCGCAATGCAAATGAAGTCTTTCAAGTTATAAAGTCAGGGAGCAGGTTGGAAATTCAGGGAGCCGTATATTCAGGTAGTATTTGCATTATTGGCTGTAATTCTTTACCTAACTTTTCATATTCTTAATTAATTGATATTAACTTTTCTGACTATTACAAACGATAAGAAAGAGTATAATTAATTGGGCTTTATCTTTCCCAATTACACATGTCCTACAACGTAATTGGGTAAGCAGTGCGTAAGTTCAAATCGCGCCGCGCCCATAGATTAGGTTTAAAAGATAAGAAAGAGTCTTGTGCATACACACGTTTGACTTCGTTACAAAAGATGAGAAAGATCTTATGGCTGTGCCACACTTGCCTAAAATTTCTCTGGGCAGCCACCAGCGGCCTGGTCTTTGACGATTGTAATATCTGTTCCTCTCTCCCTCTCTGTGAGAAAGGCATCTACGACCACGGGCGAGTGTATATGAGAAAAAAGAACTTATCGTTATCGTCATCGACGACGTGTTTGAATTGCACAGCGAATTACGTTGGGATAAAGGTTCAGATAACAAGATGATTTCTTACCGTCAGCATGTTTGAATAGGTACAAAAGCATTATCCAAGCTGATAAAAAGCATATAAATAATATTATTTGTACCTTTTAATTTGGATAGTCGGCGCACGGAATGAATTCCGGTTCCAATTTTATCTGCAAGAAGAACCGAAACAAGAATCTGGAAAAACTGGCTATCACGCACTCGTGTGAACAAACTAACTAATTCCTTCCAACTTGTTATTTCGGGATAGCTTCCTGGAATCCAATTATCAATTGAACAGTCGTCTTTACGCTTGGGACAATATCAAAGAACAAAGTTGGGTCAGAACATCACAAAGAAGGTTCCAGCCGCCAGGCGGCCACAATCATCCAGAGCTACGTCTCTTTTGTACTAGGGTCTACCATAATGCATAATAGGTAGCTAGCTGCAATCATGAAAAGGTGAAAAGCTGCAGTGTCAGCACCAGATCAACTTCGATCCTCCTTGTCATTGGCTTTTGGGCACTTGGTACAGTTAACTTTAGGTTAAGTATAATTCCCAGACCCACACCCACACCCTGTATTTAGGACGTTGATACCTTATATCTCAAATTTTTATTTTTGATAAGTTGAGCTCTTATATTATTTTTTTAATAATTTATAACTTTGAAAATAATAGTAGATTATACATAAAAATTAGACAAATAATCTTATCATCTCTTATTCACTAATATATAAATATATATATAATACTATATATATATATATATCACATGTATCAGTGCATTCACTACTGAGTGAAGTTGTCAATAATTCATAATTGACAATATAAGTCACCATTAACATGCCACTTGCAAAAATTAATTGAAAAACTCAGAGAAAGCATATTGCAAGGCGGGTGGTATCCAAAATGTTTCCACCGTTCCACGCCTAAATTAATAAAAGCGACTCTGTAATATTCTCGATCAAGCCAATGTAAAGAGATTATATATATATTTGAGTAAGTTGAACCTGGCAAACCAAGTCAAAATTGAGTACGAAGTTGTGATCGATTTCTTTAAACAGGCTGCATGGAAATTAGGGCTGTTCAGTGCTACCGGAAAATTTCGGTAGCACCGGCACTGAGTTGCCGGTACCAGGCTCTATCGGTGCCCGTGCTGATTTAGTATTTTGTAAAAAACTTGGTAGTATTCCTGGTTCCTGGGTTACCCAGGTACTGGGAAACTAGGTTTGTTTGTTTATTTTTTTAAAAAAAATGAATCGTTTTGTCAAAAATTCCTCCCCTCTTCCATTTCTTGGTGTTTCACAAATCCCCGATTCCCCAGTCTTCTCTGGCCCTCCCAAAGCTTTTTGCCCATCCTACCCCATGCCTCTCTCTCTCTTCCACATGGGCGGCAGTGGCACAACCTTCGCCATCACCACTCCTGCCGGCTGTCGCACCACTTGTCACCGACCACAGTTGAGGTAATACGTCTCATAGTATTTCCCCTTTTGTTTTATTGTTTTTAGGGTTTGGAATTTAACAGGAAAAATATTGTTACCAAGTGGATGTATTGATCAATAAGATGTTATTTATGTTCTGTTTATACATCTATCATTTGAAAAATGCAATTACTTCAGCGTTGGTCTCACAAAACAAGGGTCCTGGGAGAGGACACAATTTTGACCACCAGCATTTTTGCATAATGTGGTTTTCTTAGAGTCAAAAGAAATGTGTACTCGTTGATTTTGAGCTTTTTGTAACACTAGATAATGTCCCCTATTTGATTGTTCTAAGCTTTCTAAACAATGAAATATGGGTTCCAACTTTCATTTTCCTCTTAGGTGTCTTTAATGGCAGAGAAGAGTTTAAAAGGTATTTAACTCGTCCTATGGAAAATTGATGGTAATATAAATATGGTTAACCGGAAACCGCCACTGTTAAGGGCCAATTTTTGCTTTAACAATGTAGTGTAGGTGACAATTATTTACAACCACTATTTTTAAAGTGTAGGTATGCCGGTTTTGGCCAGAGTTGAACAACCCTAATGGAAATGGTAGCTAGCTTTCTTGCATTTTTGGCGAAACACTTGTATAAACGACTTAATCGGTGACGTCGACGTTTCTTGTCCTCATGGCGTGCTGATATCCGTAAGTACTCTCATCAAATTAAGGAAATGCTCCCGTTGAAGATATTATTAAAGAAAGATACAATATAGGCGGGTACGCACATAAGTAAAGCTTAATTAATTTGTCAGTTAAGGTCTTTGATCTTAAGCCCAATATTGATCCCCATATTGTCATACTATAAATTTCGATCGAGATTACCGCATTTATGATGCTTCAAAGTTTTTAACGGTGATCGTAAACATCTATCATCTATGGGGAAAATCCATGCCTAAGAAAAGGGGAAGCCATGCACGGCGCCGCCAAACCAATTAATGTTTTCGTCTCGTGACGGTCCATATTGGCGAAAATCTACTAGACAGTCATATATACTGCCACGAAAATAACTTGCTTTGATTAGTCCAATTTTGTGATGGTACTAATGATAACCACCAACACTATTCGGTGCTAAACGTTTTTGCATCCGGCATAACTATACCCGACACGATTACGCCTATCAAAAACGAGGACCCCGAAAACCCGACGTTGCCGGACGTATAGGTACCGCTCAACAGTCTCTATCTAGTCCTGTCAACAACACCAAAAAACCGTTCGGTGAGGTCGTCACGTTATGAGTCAACACAAAAACCGCCTTAATAACCACAACCACAACTACCCCGACATAACATAAGATATTTAAATTCACTACCATATCCCCCCTTAACTTTATAAACCCGTCGTCCTTGCCTTCACCCACGACAAACAACGTCGCTGCCATACCCCTCCCTCACACGATCTCTTATTTTCTTTTTCACTAAAACGTGTCACCCCGTCCCACCACCACAAAAACACCACAGATCAGCCCACTCCCCCTAAGTAAAAAAAACCCCAGCCCCGTACACGCCCTTCATCCCTATCCCAACCCCCCTCCACTCCGCCGCCCCGCATCACCCCTCCCGTCTCTCAGCTCTCAATTTCTCTCTCTCTCTTCGGCTCCTGCTATTCTCTCCACTAGTCTTATCTCTCTCGCATCTACTCTCTCTCGCGTCTCACTACCTAAGAGCCACCGCGACTCTCTCACTCACAGCTTCCAGGTCTTCCAGATCTCTCTCCATTCGACGATTAATCCTTAGTATCTTATTACTTGAGTTTAAGCTAATTTAAACATGCCTTATTCTTTTCTCCTCTGAGATTCATTGAATGAGTTAAGTAATGGTTATTTACTGCTCATATATATCTTCCAAAAATATATATTATATTGCATATTCTAGCAATCTTTACATTTACACACAAGTTACTAAGAATTCGGATTCCTATAGACGAGAATTAAAATCAGTTGCATTTCCCATTTTACTATCTAAATTGTGGTTTATTGAAGATTGAATCAGAGAATTATGATATGTTCTGGGAGATCGAGGGTTTCTAAGGCTATATTGTTGTTGAAATATGGAATCTTGCTTAGTTTTGTTTTGGAATATTTTCATGTATTTGATAGCATAAATATGCAATTTTGTATTTGTGTTCAAATATTCATGCTATTTGAAGTATAACAATTGCAATTTTGTCTCTTCTTGGATTTGGATATTGGGAGTAATTATATCTGCAATTCTTTTAGTCAGGAATTCATTTTCTATGCTGTTGGAAGTTAAATATTATCATTTTGTATTTGGCGATATTATTTCTTGACTGCTTGGAAATTTACAATAATTGCATCTTTATGTTCTTGATGAGATAATTTTTTGCAGACCGGGAGTTAATATTTGCATTCTTGTTTCGCTTGTAGCTATTTTTGCTTTGGAATTGAAATTATTTGCATTTTTTAATGTTGAATATATTGAACTGATGAAAGTAAACATAATTGCATTGTTTTGTATTTTTAGCTAGCATTGGAAAGTTTCTCAAATAATTGATTTTATTGGTTGTTGAAATATTTTGCTGACTTGAAGTAAATTTCGCATCTTTCTTTGTTGTATAATTTATAAGATAATAAGAAGATAAAAAATAGACATTTATTTTTGGTATTTCTATTGAATTTAAATAAATGCGATGAGTTTGCTTATATAATTCTTGCTCAATTGGAAGTAAAAAATACATGTGCATTTTGTTTTGTTTACTATCTTCCTGATCTTAAAGAAATATATCCTGCTTTTTCCTTTGTGTATCTTGCATATTGGAAGCTTAAATCAACTTGCAATTTCTTTGCTTGGTATTTTTGACACATGCAATGAAAGTACAATAATTCGGCACGGATTTTTTGGTAATATGTTGCTGTCATGAAGTTCAAATATATGCAATTTTTTGTGGAAAGTTTTTGCTGATATTAATTCATCTTAGTCAACTATTTTCATCATTAATGATTTAAGTATAGAATATACTATAATAATTCTACCACAATATCAAAAATCCAATATTGTATTTTAAAGAGAAAATCTGTAAACATCATAACTGTATCACCTAATGATAAGAGTTTTGTTGTTGATGTTTGTTAATTATGTGTTATTTTTTATTTTTTTAATTGGTTAATATGAAAGACTCTCGACAAAGATATCCCTTAAGCGCAACTTCCAATAAAGTATTATCATTAAATGAGATGGATGGTTACAAAAATTACTTCCTTCAGATGGTTAAAACCCTATCTCTAATAAACATGCCCATCTAATCGAACGCGATTGACTACAAAATGAAATAAAAGAGTTTCATGAACTTCTTCACCATACATCGGAAACATTATACAAGACTACGAGATTATGCTCTGCTTCATTAAACCAAAGCTCCGTTGAAAGCTTTTGGATAAACAATATTATTGCATTCTAAGAAAAATGTAACTATCACCGATAATATCACATTAGGAAAAATCAGTGATAAAACATCTACCTCTACAGTTTAGTACAGCTTGATTCTACACTGTGGCTCTTATTGCAGACCACCCAAACCATACTATTCAACAGCCTTACATGAAGCATTTATAAACAACTAGAAGGGGAGAAGAACATTTTTCTGTGATCAATATGCATAGGGGAACAAATAAATGGATTACTAACAAGCCAATATGCTAGATCAAGGGGGTGTTTTAATGTGATGAACACCCATTTACAAGTTTGTCTGATGGTCGTTTGGTATTAGATGCTTTGGAAAATTTTTATACCATAGATTCAGAGCCCCTCATCGTATAACGGTATGCTAGGGATTGAAATATTCAAGCTCCTGTTACAAAAGAATAATGCAAAAGTGAAAAAACTACTTAGAGCTCAGCCTTCTAGTCTTTAGCGCTTTATCAAATCTCACTCACCGCTACACTCTGACACTTATATCCTCAACTTAGAATACTATAGGTCCATCTGCGCCAACTCAATTGATAGATGCATAGACAATAGCACAATGAGTAACTATATATCAAACTTTTTATGTATGTAGCCTTTATCATCATAAAAGAGATACAGCTTGTAGCATAGAAAGAATAATGCACTTTCATCTTCAGAATCGAGTCATTGCTAGGTAGATTTTTAGTCTATACGCTATGAAAATCTCCTTCATAATAGTTCACTTTTACTTTTTAAAACTGCGCGTGAAACCCAACATTACCCATGATCGACCAAATTCTCTACATAGGATTTCTTGGTCCTTAAAGTTCTTAAACCTTTGTAGTGAAATGATTCGGTACTTCACAAGAATTGATATAATTCATCATATAGGTGCGCAAGCCGGGCATATTGAATTTCTCATCTTGAGATGATACTTGATGGCATTTATACGATTTGCTGAAATAAAATTAACATAACAATGTATAGTCTATTTGACCTTAATTTGCCAACGACAATACGCAATCTCTACCTATATCTGCATCTGATAAAGTCAGAAACATATAGAACAAAAGTCTCCAAAGTACCCGCTCCATTCCTGAGTTGTTATGCATACTACTATCATAAGCACATCTTAACCTGATCTTTCCTAATACTCCAGCATATTGACAACCAGCTCCTCTTGTTGATCCGAGAAATATCTCAAGTGATATTTAGGGCTGCAAATTTTTGTAACTATTTTATGCCGTAGCTAACAAATTACTAGATTTTACTCTTTCATATCATACTCAAATATCTCTTCAAAACTTCAATTACAAAAAACAATGTAACTTGTCCTGACAATGGTAATCAATTGAAAACAA
>CM025854.1:30540397-30576019 GCA_003952965.2 Morella rubra
TCACGAAGGAAGTTCATCTTTATGCTTGTTTGTGTGTGTACTTACGGAGAGTGTCACCAACTCGGAACCGGTTTTCTGCTGCCCAGTCGTTGTAGACTTTGCTGCCGTTGGCCGGAGGGACGACCCAACCTTCGTTGCCTCCAACTTCGAACTCAAAGGAGGAGACTGAGAAATCGCGGAGAGAAGAGAAGATGGTCAATAAGAACAGAACTAGTGTAATCGAACTCCTGGAGTAAGTAGCCATTGCCAGTTTGTGAAGGGTCTGAGAAGGAAGCACAATGCTTTTGAGTGTTAACCGGGTAACTGAGCTTCTTGTGAGGATTTGATGTGCGAGTCGTAGCTTTATAACTTGAATTGGCTGGCTGGCCGGCCTTAATAAGGAACTCCTAGAGCGCGGTGAAGTTAGTTACACTCACACAAGAGAGTGGAGACATGGACGTGGAGATAATGGGGGGTTTTAGTTAATGGGCATAACCTTTTCTTTTGACTTGGTCAAATCCATAATTCAAAGCAGTGAAGCTTGACGGGCAATTCAGTAATTCTAGAGGAGAGATGCTTCCCCACGTTTTGCAGTATTCATGGATGATGGATCATGGTCATGACTCAATGGCTCACTCTGCTCTGTTTTCAATAGGCTCATAGTTCTTAGCTGCACCAAGATGAAACTTGGTCTATGGGATGGGTGACCATATAAAAAATGGTGAAAGGGGACGATTAAGCGTGACTATAGCCTCATAAAAGTGTAAGTAGCCTTGGTCTCAAGGGTTCAATACTAAGACTTCCAACATCTTAACCCAATTTCGAGTAAACGTCGAGACCAATTGAGTTATACTTTCTTAGTTTGGACCAAGGGATGGTTGATTAAGCATTAAGATGCTTAAAAAACATATTTTGGTTGAAGTTCTTTTGGAGCATCATCTTTGAGTAAGAAAGCCAGCTTTAGTGTTTGCAAATCAAATTTTTAGGATGATTAAAATTTTAGTTTATGAAATTGATGAAAAAATAAAAAGATGGATTATTTGAATGAATTTTTTATGTTTGTTGTAATGGAAAGAGATAGTTTGATAGGAAGAAAGAGATTATTTTATAATTATATTATTAGACCAAAATTTTAGGATGACCAAATATTTGAGACACAAACACCTGGCGAAAGATTTCTGTCAGCCTGGATTCTTCAGCAAATTCATAACTTTGTTAAATATGTTTTGTGGAAAAAATGCTCTGAAATGCCGTCTCTCTCTTTCTCAAATCAATACATGAACTACAACATAGACGGCTGATGCTAAACACATAAATTGAGAATCTTCAATGAATTGTCACCGTCATAGAATAATCAACAGGTATGTTTAAACATGGAGAAACGTGGAGTTTCTGAATAAATACATGTACTTCATAAAAAGTGCAGTGAACTCTGAAACTAATCTTTCTTTCCTTCTTTCTATATTACATACACCAAGATTGAGAACATGAAAGAGAGGTTTAACAAACTGTGATGCAAAAGATGAAACCGACCGCCATTTATTCCTCATCGTCCAGACCACCATGGTCGTTTCACACCATCTCACCATATCTATGTCAAAGTTTCTCAGAAACAGCAAAACCATTTCTTCTGCATCCAAACACATGAACAAAACATAAGTTTATGAGTTTGTTTTACGATCGATTGACCTTATATATCTAAAACCACAATCTCATGCTTTGTTATTGCACAGTTACCTTTTCACCAGGATGTACATAATTTTCTTCTGGTTTAGATGGATTATCATGATTGCTTTGTGACGCTGCACTCCCTGCTGCAGCAGTGCCATTAGATTTCTTCTCATCTCTAGCTTTGCTGAATATGACAGTAAACCCTTCGGCCGAGGCCGGATTGTTCACATCCCACTCACCAAATTTAGGTAGAGGCCGACCCTTATCCTGCTGCATATCCACAAGAAAAAAACTCAAACGTTAGCACAACCAATTTGTCGTAAAATCTCCAGGATTTTACAAATTCAAAACCCGTGTAAATCGATTTAGTTCATTGATCCAAGAGAACGGAAGAATATATTTTAAGAAGTTTCTAGGATCTCCGATCTTGATCCTATCAGTAACTGAAGCTCGAAAGGACATAGATGGATTTCTCTGATCTATAAGTTTCTGATTCAATCAGCTCCGGAAACAATGACGAATCTGAATTTACGCATGATATGGTTTTCTAATATAGTTTCGCAACGTCTCAACGTCATGAATATCAGGTTCTTTCTTTGGTTGCTTCAACCTACCAAGTTCTTGCAGAAATATTTTTGCTAGCATTCTATCGTATCAGATCAACAGATTAACGTTCCAAAACGAAAATAACAACGAAATTCAGAGCAAAAAAAAAAAGAAAGAGTGCAAGTATTCTTACCGACGCCATTAAAAATATATCGCAGGAACTTCCTTATGAGAGAATGGGGAGAGAAAACGACAGGACAAAGAAGAGAGGAAGGCGATGAGGAGCGCCAAACAGAGAGAGAGAGAGAGAGAGAGAGAGAGAGAGAAGCTGGAGAAAAACAGAAAGATGAAGAGACCGAGTATTAAGGGAGGACAGAGGCTAATTATTGCTAGTTGGGTGAATGAGGCACCCACGTCGCTGCAACAAATTATTATCAATATGCCTTCTTAAGATTTATATAGTAAACACGATTAAGAATCTGCCCAGAAAGGGAGAGAAAACACGATTGTCATTTGTCATGAGTCAACCTCTGCCTCTGTGGATAAATGGTAAGTCAGAACTTTTGGGCCCACAGAGAATTAATACAACAGAAAAGTCCACTTATAATTTGGCCCAACAAGCCCACAGTGGGTCAGCCCATCCACTAGAAAACCTTATATTTGGCCCAACAAGCCCACAGTGGATCGAGCACTCTTCTCCCACCTGTATGCCAGCCACGTAACGATTTATGGACCGAAAGAAGATTAAGAAATCAAAATTGATTTTGTATTGAGATGACGGCTACTTATAAAACAAATATCAAAACGACTGCTCCGCAAGTGAACAACGCAAGCAAAAGCTCCATAGAACACATGACTCGGAATAATGTCCAATCCTCCTCGGCACCTGAATTCAAGCAGACGAATACAGATAATAGCCTCTCGTTTACTTTATCCCCAAATTAACCCCACTACCTTCGCTTAACTACCTTCTTACGCCGCTCCTATATATAGCCCATTTTCGTCATTTTATTAGGTCCCCCAAAATACAACCTCAAGGAGTTCATTTCTTTTCCGTGTCTCAACTCTCGATTATCTCTCTGTCGCGCGCTCTCTGGCTCTCTATCTGTGAAAGGCGGCAATGGCGACGAGTATGTTCAGGAAGGCAGTATCTAGGGTTTCGACGTCCAGATTCTTATTGGCTCGGGCCCACGCAAGCGGGGCCCAGGCGCAGCAGGTGGAGCCGAAGGCACGCGCTTCCACGACGCTCAAGACCTTCTCAATCTACCGGTGGAACCCGGAGAACCCGTCGAAGCCGGAGCTCAAGGACTACCAGATTGACCTTAAGGAGTGTGGCCCCATGGTCCTTGACGCGCTCATCAAGATCAAGAACGAGATGGACCCCACACTTACGTTCCGACGCTCGTGCCGGGAGGGGATCTGCGGGTCGTGTGCCATGAACATTGACGGCTGTAACGGCCTCGCATGCCTCACCAAGATCCCGTCGTCGGGGTCTCCCTCGATGATCACGCCGCTGCCCCACATGTTCGTGATCAAGGACCTGGTGGTGGACATGACGAACTTCTACAACCAGTACAAGAGCATAGAGCCCTGGCTCAAGAGGAAGACCCCGCCGTCTGTGCCTGCGAAAGAGATTCGACAGAGTAAGAAGGATAGGGAAAAGCTCGATGGGATGTACGAGTGCATACTCTGCGCCTGCTGTAGCACATCCTGCCCCAGTTACTGGTGGAACCCTGAATCTTATCTGGGTCCCGCCGCTTTGCTTCACGCCAATAGGTAAATTCATTTCTGATTTCTTGTTCTTAGTTTGTTATTTTTTTACTTCACTTGAAGAATTGTTACTTGTTGGTTTTCATGCAATGGGCTACTATTGTGGTTTTGCTTGTTAGGTTGAATATGCTTGGCTTAGAATGGGCAAGAAATGAGGGATTGTTTTAATAAACTCATGATTTTTGATAAGTTCTCTTCAGGATTAGTAGGTTAGTGGTGTTGTTTACATTAGGGAATTAAAGATTCACTTAAATTTTGTTCATTCCCTTTTAGCTGCAAGTGATATCGCTCGTCTTCTTTTCTCCTGCTTTGTGTGTAGTTAGTAGCAATTCTTTGACTAATACAAACAAAGTTTTTATTTTTGTCTTGCGTATTCTGGCGATGTCCCATTTTAACCTATTTATTTGGTGTAAATTGTATGCTAGATATAGAAACATCAAATCTTTGGATCCTCATCTTAACAAATTGGACGGAGACCCTTTAGAAACTCTATATAACTCTACCATTGAATAATGATGCAGATCATTTACTCTCGGTATATCAGTCTAAACAATATTCCTTACGGTTTGATGTGTTGGAACTCAATGTTAGATTGGTGCCCAATCATGAATTCTCAGTACTGTCCCTTGCCTACCAAGGTCCTCTTGTCTTGAAAAGCCTTTAACTGGAATAGGGATCTTGCACACTGGTGATATTGGTAGGAAGTATGCTTGTTATTATCCATTTTCTTCAACCATTGGGATTTGGATGAAAAGGGTACTAAGGGCTATATCTGAAGTCTGCTAAGAGAAATGGAAAGGGATTTGATGAGTGAATGTGGTAAAGGGGTGAATAGATCATAGGTTGAAATCCCATCATGCATGTGTGTTTGTGGTATGGATCATCAAATCTCATTGTTTTATCAAAAAATATTGGCATTATTGTAAGGTTCGGAAACTTTTAAGATCTTTATGTGTGGGTTGTGCACGCTGCAGGTGGATAAGTGATAGCCGTGATGAATATACCGCAGAACGGCTGGAGGCTATAGACGATGAGTTCAAGCTCTACCGTTGCCATACCATACTCAACTGTGCCCGTGCCTGTCCAAAGGGCTTGAACCCTGGAAAGCAGATCATCCATATCAAGAGCCTCCAACTAAGTGGCGCCCCGTGAGTTTCAAGATTTATGAAGCATGCATGCTGATGTGAATTTGACTAGTCATCCTGGGATTTTTGTTGATGACCCATGTCTGTGCAATGAGTTAATAATGTGAAGCATTGAATGGATTACATATCCCATTTGTACTTAAGATTTGGAAAGTTGAAGTGTGTTCTCTTTCGTGTTTTCAAATAAATATTAATAGAACTCCAGGGGTCCATCAGGAGTTTGCTGTCACATTATCCTCTTGTGACAATATGAAAGCACCTGTATTATTATGGGTTTATCAAGAGTCCCAGAACTTTCGTTTTCTGGTGGATTCTCGACTGCCGAATAGCTCCGCCTCTGTTTAAGATTCAGTCCTCGCCTGGCCTCCCACAGTTTGCATTTTTAAGCTACAAGCTGTTTCTTTGTATGACAAACTAGCACGGAGTGTGCCTGCAATTGATCTGGAGAGTGTGACATCAAGGCATCCTTGGGAGATTTGAGAACCTTTTTTAAGTCGCATTTTGAAGGAAATTATGATTTTGCACCTACTTTTGTTCCTCCCATCACGCTTAATCCAGTGGACCGATCTCCCCCAGTCACACTTGTAAAACAGAGTTAACATTTTGGATTCCTACTCCCAGCTCAGGCAACCTTCTGGATTGGTTCGAAATCGAGCTTCTCTCAACGTCTTTCCCTGATTTTCGGACCGTCCAATTTCTGTGTTTGGGACCTCTCAATTATCATTGCGCTGACACTCCATTTCGCTCACTATAGGAAGATAATGGAGAAGTGCTATGCAGATGCGAAGCAAATTAGCGTAGGTACAGGTTAGTTAAAAGAATAAGATCCAACTATTGATGTGATCCCACGATTATAAGATGATGTTTACATATATTGCCAGACTTATAAGATATTGGTACTCAAATAGTTTCCAGAGTCATACGAAAGTGACTACATTTTTCTTCTTTTCCAAAGTTCCAAACCACAAAGACTCAGAGAGTCCTATATAAACAGATTACATAAGAACTTCACATACAGTGCAGCTAATCTTATATCAATCAAAGCGGCTACATCGTCACAGGGATGAAGTTGTTGGCAGTAGCAGGGTTTCTGGTTTTCATAGTCTGCATTGAGGCTAGAACCAGTATTGTTCAAGCCAGCACTCGCCTCTCATTTGTCACGGGTGAACCATTCCCGTACGTTTCTGTAACAGGTGATGTAACTCAACTTCCTCATCCCATTTCGATTAAGCTGTCAGTGTCCTCACCAGTCACTTAGATGCAAAAAAAATTCCTAAAATCTTTACAGATGGGGATAGTATGTGAGATTGGACTGTCTTTTATAGGATGCAACAATGACTGCGATACAGCATGTTGTAACTGTGACATAAGGAAGCAGCCTCCACTATGCGTGCAATGCTGCCAAGAATAGCTGTAAGCCCTTGACAGGCTGGTATGCTATACGGCACTGAGAGGGGATTTGCAGATAGGTATTAATTTTGCACTAAATCTATTAAACACAGGCTCACGTGTAATAAAAAATAGTTGAAAGAGTAACAATCTGTTTAAGGGAGAGATGAATTCTACAACAGCCAGAAGAATACAATGCACAATGAATTCTCTCCATTATTTAAGAGAAACATGAATTACAGTGTATCAACAACCTAGTGTCCATTATTTTGATCCGTCACAACAAATTCTAACAAAACCGTAAGCATTGCAAGGATAAGACTTGTCGAGATTTACAACTGACAGCCAAATACTAGCTCTTCAAATGGTAACTGAAAACTAGAGTGAAAGGCGAGAAGGTGTTATATCCTCCGGGAAAGACCAAGAAATACAGCACCTGATGATATCTGTACCCTAAGATCAGCAATATCCACATCATGCCCACCTTCAACAAGACCCCACCTGTCCACCTGTATAGACATGAGAAATGAAGTTAGTATAATTTGGAACAGCAAGTGGCAGGCTATGTCTTCAATCGGTTAGAGTTTAGGTCAGCAAGTGTGCAACATAGGTAAAGTAGGGAGCAGAGGGGGTAAGAGGGCGCAGGGACTATAGTAATCAGTACCTGCAAATCTTCTTCGAGTCTAATCAATTCAATGGCTTCCTCAATTCGCAATTTTCCACGAAAGATCCCAACCGCAATAATCAAAGAATGTGCTGCAGATGCAATAGCATCAATTGCTGCCAATTCACAGTCATCTATTTTCTTCAGAAGGTTATGTACGGCATTTATGAGCCCATACTCCTGCTTTCCACCAAAAAAGCTGGAGTAGACAATGGGCTTGACACCAAATTCATACTCTACCCAGTCAAGTAAAGGATCAATTTTCTTAACTTGACATTCTACAAAAAAATGAAGGCATTATGAGTTTATAACAACAAAATTCATTGCAAAGTAAATAAAAAAAAAATGTCTGTCCAGTAACAGATCGTGCATGTAAGCTACATATGCAAAATAACATATTAGATCATACTATTATACGGTTTATCTTTAAATGAATGAGAGGAAGACCAAAATGCATAGGGAAAGAGATGCTTTTTCTCAAGGAGCGAGTGATACCAAGCAAGCTACTTTCAAGAAATATTGTTTCAGGCTTTTGGCCACAAAAGCTACTTTCCCAAGAGATAGGTGATTTCAGCCACGTATTAAAGAGGAACACATAAATGCCTCTAAGCTAAGACTCCCTACGCTTTACCAGGATGCAACCATGATGTGCTTCATCAGTAACAACTTGAATCCTTTTAACGAATAATAAAAAGTAAGATTTTCCGCTAAACAAACTAGCATAGCTCAGCTAAAGAGAATTTAAACAAGAGAAATGTGATTTCTTATAAAAGACTAAAATATATAATCTTGCTTAACCGCTCTGCATTGAAGAAGTATCAAAACAACTCAATATGCGTGACAGTCTAAATCAAGACAGGAGCCATAAGTGCAGTAGCATACCATGGACACCACGAGTCAGATCATTATCTTCTGGAGCTCGACAGAAGACCAAATCTTGATTGAATTTCTTCATCAAATTTTCGATAATCTTAGTTCGTGTGAGTGGAACTCTTTCGAATGCAGTACAAGCAAGTCTCATTAGAGGCATCATGAATGGTCTGATCCCATCTGTTTGCTACAATAATTAAAATCTCAATACACAGCCCGTGCATAAGCGGTAAGCCGCGGACGAGGTTCACAAACAATTCCTTAATTAACAAGAATATAGCCATAAAAAATTCGGAATTCAAATTACAACAAAAAATAAGACAAAATTGAGTTTAAGAGAATCCCAATATGTCCCGCAAAATTTTTCCGAAAATAACATATGCGCCGCACGAGGATTGAGAAAATAATATGAAAGTGGCTTAAATTCAGCGCACCCACAAACCTGGTATTCCCACTCAGCAGCAATGGCTTTAGCTAGAGGCAAAGTTGGAAGCTTGAGGGGCCTCTTGGAGGGTGTCTTAAGCGTCCTATAATCAAGCATCACCGACCATCCAATCCCATCATCAGCCTCTCTAATCTTCACCTCTTTGTAGAACCTCTTTCCCACTATGGACCCCGTCATGAACGACATCGGCATCGTCACGGACGACGCTGTTTCAGCCTTCGAGCTCGGCGACTTGACGTAAATGCTGTCATCTCTGTCGCTCTTGTTAATGTTGTTTTTGTCATTTCCATCTTCTTGGCCATCGGATGAGAATGTAAAGGACGAAGAAGATCCATCGGACAAGCCGTCAGGGGCGGTGGCGACGGAGGAGCTGAAGAAACGAGTGTGGGATTGGAATGAGAGCGCGCTGAGAAATTTAGGGCTCCTTCTGAGTGAGGTCAGGGTTCTGTGTATCAGCGAGTTGGCCATTGACTGAGAATATCTGAGGGGGGTTTTTGCTTCGGAGCTCGCCGGAAATGTATTCCAGTCGAGTCTGTTTAGGGTTTTGCCTGCTTTGACTTTTGCAGAGTAATTGGGCTCTTGGGAAAGCTTGGGCAGTTGGGCCTGTCGTGATATTTTTATGAGTTTGTCGGTTTTTTCACGTAATTAGGGCTGGGCAAAAAACCGAGAGCCCGACAGCCCGACCCGGTGATTCAGCACAATGGTCCCCGACTCCCCTGTTTTGTGTTTTTTTGTTTTTACTTTCGTTTTTGGGGGAGTGAAAGATGGAGATAAGACGATCAAGTCAGCAAAAGTAAGGATGTAATGAACTTTCCCCTATTAGAGTCTTGGTTCATAAGCTTTGGCTAGAGATCAAAATAGGCAAATTTATAAGATATATATTATTTTCGGTGACAGCTACAAAGTGGACGAGATTGAATGGACATTTGGCACCATTCCCCAAGTACAGAACTGTCAGACGCCCTTTTAATTTGGAGCCGCAATGGATACCATCCATAAATAGGCGTTATCTTCTTATTTTTTTTTTTTTTTTTTTAATAAATATAAGCTGTATTTATTTATTGAAATTTTAAAGAATATTTTAAATGTTAAAGTTTATTAAAATTTATGAAAGGTATGAAATATATGTGTAAAAATATAAAATTTATTAAAATTTGTGAAATGTGTTTGATGTGATGAAAATTTTAAATTTCTAAAAAATTTAGGTAAACAAAAGTCTCCGTAGACTTAAATAATCAATTGAGATTCATACTTATAAAACATTTATCAATTTTCAAGAGATACATTAATAAAATCAATGATTTCATGCGCATTTCATTCTTTCCCTATAAATTTTTAAGCGCTGATACTCTATTTTACTAAAAAAAAAAAAAAACATGTTGTTATGATTAAGAACTCAAAAGAATAAGTAATATTGAGTTTGTCTCTTTTAAATATAAATATAAATATATAATATTTTTAATTTATTGTTCGAAATTAAATATATAATATAAATAAGTAATATAGTAAACTAGAAATATAAGTTTTTCTATAATTTTTCGGAAGAAAAAATAAATAAAAGTTCCCAATTAATAGATTTCATCACGTGAATCTGATCCGGCGAGCAGCAGGGCGATATATCACTATAACAGCCACTTCAAGTCTTCAAGACGAAAATTTCTCGGACCGTTCCACTTCCTAACCGAAGCACACCACCTAAGGGACCTACATGTAACAGGCCGCCCATACACTGATACATCAGTGGAAGTTTACAAGAGAAATATATATAATTATTCGTACAGTCCCATTCCACCTGGGCCACTGCCTTTCAGAGAACGTGGGAAAAGGATTTCCTCATTTCTCACTCCGAACAGATAGCGGAAGAGAAATGGCTTCCTGGAACTCAATTCCGCTGGAAATCACGTACCAAGTTCTGGGATGGACGGCTTTCCTATCGTGGTCCATCAGCTTCTACCCGCAAGTCATCTTGAATTTCCGTAGGAAAAGGTATTTAGTATAAAATAAAATTTCCCATCTTCCTTCTCGGCCTGGGTTTCATTTCCGTGATTTTTCATTTCATCGTGTTGCGTTGTTGATGCAGTGTGGTCGGATTGAACTTCGATTTCGTGCTGCTGAATTTGACGAAGCACTCGTCGTATCTGATATACAACTCGGCCCTCTACTTCAGCTCCGCTATTCAACAGCAGTATTACGAAAAATATGGCTATGGAGAGGTTCGTGATTTCTTCTCGTAGAGCAAAAAAGAAAGAAAAATAATTTCTTCAAAATTTTCAAAAAAGGAATGGAGAATGTTGAGTTTAGGATTTACCCAATATACACGAAGGCATATTACCTGTAGACGTTGACACTGATGTTTCTGGATTGTGTGTAAGATGGTAAATTCCAAATATTTGGATTTTTGAGAATGAAGTCTACTTGAATACACAAATATCATCTCTTGGTGCAGCCATTTCCACCAAGAAGGTGTTGTGCTTACTTCCTGACCTGTGCAGCTGGTGAGAACGTGTTCTACCATGACTGGTACATATTGACTTAGATTAGGCTCTTTATAGGAGTTTTTTGGCTTTTTTAATTTATAGGTCCGACTTTTGTTAATTATTTATAGGTGAAGATATCAGGTATTCACTTAAAATATGTAGAGGATGGTATGTGGACTTGAGTTACATTTGTCGATTGTCTTTATTATTTGTCTTGGTTTCGTTTTGAAAGATGGAATGTACAAGTGAGGAAGGGAATATTTGAAACTAGCAGTATCTAGAATCTGAATGCTAATTAGAATTAGAGCTCGAATTTGCATGAATTGCTAAGGCCGTATTTGTTTTATTGTGTTTTTGAATTATTGCAGATGATACCTGTGGCTGCAAATGATGTTGCTTTCTCTATCCATGCTGTTCTTTTGACAGCAATTACCTTGTTCCAAATTGTAATCTATGAAGTACGTGGTTTCTTTCTCAAAGAATTCAAGTTTTTGTTTCACCTTATAGTTGGGAGACCTTTATCTCAGTAAATTTTTAGAAAGTGGTATATTTAATTCTACCCTTTTTTATGGTCTTGTACAGCGCGGAAGTCAGAAGCTTTCCAAGCTCACTATTGCCATTGTTGCTGCTGTGTGGTTATTCGCTGGTGTTTGTTTTTTCATAGCTTTGCCAAGCCATTCCTGGCTTTGGCTAATCTCCATCTTTAAGTAAGTTGTGCTCCTTATGTTTTTGTACTCTGAAATTCAACCTTATTTGAATGGCAAAAAAAGGCTGTCAAATTGCTTTATATTTGCGTATAATGACCAGTAAATAGGAAAGTATCTTTTTCATCTTCTTTTTCTGTTTTGCTTTTATGTTTATTTTTTCACATCTACATGATATATCGCATTAGCACTTTGCCTATTCTATGTATGGCTGTGCATTGAAATGTACCATCAATGAGCTTTCTACGATCTGGTCAGGGTTATGTCTTTGCACAAGGGTGAATGAAATTGCCATTGGAACTCATGGTGATGCATGAAGCTGCATAGATTGAAATTAAGGACCCTAAAATAATGCAGCAATAAGATAATTTCAACTGTGTGTCCAGATTGCATTCATTGCTTGATTTTTCAATGTGAAGGGGGCATATGGGAATAATGGGTATTTGCTGAATAGTTTGCGTTTCTCCTTCTGCACTAGTCTATGAAATTGAAACAGACAAAAGACAAGAAGAGGGATTAGAAATAACTCTCTGTAATTTGATTGAAATTTTCTGTGAAATATATTCCTTATGATGTGTAAAGGTGCAGAAAACGAAGGTAAGTTTCTCCCCATATGCCTATCTAGCAGAAACGATCCTAAAACTATTAATTCTTTTCTTGATCACAAAAGGTTTTGCCCTTGACAACTAGTATATTTTTCCATAAGTTACATTTAACTTTCTATATATTAACGTTTTTGCAGCTCAATTCAAGTTTTTATGACAGTTATCAAATATATCCCCCAGGTAAGATTTGTGATCTGTTTAAGAATTTTATATTATCTAAGGACATGCTGAAACCATTTTATCTATTGACTATACTGATAGATTCAATCCGGCAATTGTGTCATATATGAGCCAGTGCATACAAGAACTGGCTTCATATTTTCTAGCGTCAAATATAGGACCTTCAATTACTTGGTTTCTCTTGGGATTGCACAGGAAAAGAATATTTGGTATTTGGTGCATCTAAAATTTGAATTTTTTTCATCATTTTTCCCTTGGCACCATCGCCTGATTTTTTGATATTTGTCGAAGTTAAGTGCTTTGGACAAGCCTCTAAAAGGCGACTCTGCATCTTATTTCACTTTTTTATCACAGCAAGAACTAGTTGCATAAAGTACTGCATTGATAAGAGAGCAGAATTGGGTTCAGTTCTTGAAATATATACTTCTGTTATCATAAATTAGTGTTGAGAAATGCAAATACATGACCTGAAATTAGACAGCTTACTGATATGAGGTTTGATGTGCTTCAAAGTTGTTGGCTTTCTCTGAACTGGCAATCCATGGAAAAGTGCAATGATTCTCTACTGGTTAATTGTCTTCACCTCATAAGGAGAAAACAAATGCTTGATTTTACAGTTTATGATTTCACGACTTTGTACTTGAAGTAACAGTTGAAGCCGTCCATATTATACTAATAGATTTGTTATGAAATATAGGTATTCATGAACTTTACGCGAAAGAGCACGGACGGATTTAGCATTGGCAACATTTTACTCGATTTTTTAGGAGGGGTGACCAATTATTCTCAGATGGTTGTGCAATCCATCGATCAAGGTTTCTTAGTTCTTCCTCAACCATATAGTTCTTTCCGTCTAAATTCATTCCCATGGATAATAGATTCTTGAACTTCTTGTTTTTTCCAGGTTCTTGGGTGAACTTTTATGGAAACATAGGGAAGACGTTGCTGTCTCTGGTATAGAATATTCTCCACTTCCACCATTTACTTCAGCTTCTTTGCCTCTGTTGTGATTGATATTTATCAATACCTTTCATACTGTTCTCGAGCTTTTCCCATAAGGTAGATTTCACTTATTGTAATTTTTAATGTAAGACCTACTGCCAACTCTTTTTAACCAAAGAAAGGAAGCTTCTGAAGTAGATGGATGCAGAAAGTAAGAAGAAACTTTAAAGATGAGTTATTGCATGAGATATATCTGGGGCTATTATAACCAAACAATAGCTCGTATCTTGATTGCTACTTATTCTTTTTGAAAATTAGTTGCAGGCTTATGTACGCTTTTAAACTTCTTTCTGTGAATTTTCAAAGATTTGATTTAATATACTCCTGCAGGTATCTATATTCTTCGATATTATTTTCATATGTCAACATTACGTGCTCTATCCTGACAAAAAAGTCCAAGTCTCTCCTAAACTGATGGAGGAAGGCAGAGAGCCGCTTGTCAAGTCTTCTGATCAAGCAGAGTCAGAGAAAGCGTAAAACTTCCCTCCCCTCCTCTCGCAATGTATAAATCAAGCAAGGGTTACAGCGGCTGCACTCACAAACAAATGTTATAATGTGGAAAGGTAGGTAATTACAGTCAGAAACTTGTAATCTTATTTGAAAATTAGTCGAGCTCTGTTGTCATTTAAAATTTGTTTTTCACCTTTTGTACAAGTAGTTGATGTGCAGTATAAATATAAAGCTTGTGCATAGCAATTGGGTTGAGGTTTGTTCCACTTCCATTAATGATGCAGTTGAGAACTATTCACTATATTAATACCTATAAATACATCGTCGATGCGGTTTCCCATCCCCATGAAACCCATTAATAAAATCAAAGACTCGGTGGATTTTTGTTTTCTTATTTCGTCTTAATAACGGTAAAAAAAAAAAACAAATTGGTTTGACAATGAAAAATTGAAAGAAAAAAGAAAAGGTTTCTTGTCTCTCCGGTGGAAAAAGATAAACAAAATTCTGCTTGTAAGGTAGTGTTTGCTTTCCAAATGTTTGGTCATCTCAAAATTTTGGTCAAATAAAAATGGTTGTAAAATAATTTATTTCTTCCCATCAAATATTTTTTTAATTATAAAAAATTCGTTCAAATCATCTTCTATTCACTCTTTCATAAATTTCTATAAACTAAAATTTTGACCGCCTCAAAAGTATTTCAATCATTCTCAATTTCAAAATGTGCAAAGCTTCTCCCCTCTAATAATGTACTTTATATAGAAGCAAATGGTTAAATATGAAAGAGTTAGCGGAGCCTTGTTGTAAAACGAATATTTAAAATTTTAAAAATTCATATATAAATACTAATACTTTTTACACAAATTTTAATAAATTTTCATACAAACTCTAATACTTTTTCAAAAAAAAATTATAACAAATATTCTCTCTATATTTTTTCACCTAACTCAATATTTTTTATTAAACAATTACATCAAATCATCTCTCTCTACACTTTTTACAAACTCTAATAAAAATTAAATATCTTTAAAACTTTCACAACTTTTACACAAAAACCTATAAAACTCTAATCTACGTAATTATTCACAATTTTATCAAAATCTTAAAAATTTTACAATTTTTTACAAAAAAAAAAAAAAAAAAAAGTCTTCATCTTGTTTATATTGTTCACATTACAGCGCCATACAGATCTTGGTTGGTTCATCTCCTTCTACTCCAACCCAATTCCTCACCAAAGTACAATTTCTCGCCCGATAGCTTGCTCAGCTCGATGGGAATGAATTATAAAGAAGATATTACAGAGGCAATGAGGGTCGGTGACAAGGCGGCATGGCCAAGATGGTGATTTCCAAATAATTGGAGCAGCCATGGCCTTGGCGTTCGATGATAATATGGATGGTCGTATAGAAAACTATTTGATTGGGACTGGCCAACTCACAGATGCTTCTCCCTAATCTTGGTCTGTTTTGACCATAAAACACAGATATCATAATGACAGCAGAGACAAATTTTTCCGATCAGCATATTCCGTAACAGAGTACAGGCAGCAGATATATATATAGCTGCAATTCAGTGGCTGTCCACAGTCCATGTCATTATTTATGCGACGAAGGGAAGGCCTGCCGGCTTCTGTACCAATGAAAATCATACTCATTTCCAATAGTGCCAAACATTTAATGTGAAAACAATGTGGATATTAGTGAATGGTCATCTGAACCATAAGAACATCCTCATCCACGCTCTTCGAACCGCCGGATGTGTACAGGTGCCGCTGAGGATCCTGACCAAGTAGGAAAAGGACAATCTATCCCACGTAAGGGCCTCACGTATAGCAGAGGGTATCTGACACCTGGATGTGCACAGGCCGGCGAATATAAAATTCATAGGGGACAGCTACCTATAACACTGTCTTTCAGTCTTCAGAGAATGCGGGACAAAAATTTAAGATTGCTTAGTGCCTCTCTCTGTGCGAGAGAGAAATGGCTTCCTGGAATTCAATTGAGTTGGAAATCGCGTACCAAGTACTGGGATGGACCTCTTTCCTCTCATGGGCCACGTGTTTCTACCCGCAAATCATCTCTAATTTCCGTAGGAAAAGGTAGTACTGCACGAATACCTTCCCATCATCTTATTTCTTGGCCTGGATTTCATTTCCATGGTTTCTAATTCTGTTATTGGGTTTTTTTTGTCATGGGGTGTGCACGTAGTGTGGTAGGGTTGAGCTTCGATTTCGTGGTGCTGAATTTGACGAAGCACTTGTCGTATCTGATACACAACGTGTCCCTCTACTTCAGCTCTGATATTCAGAAGCAGTACTACGAAAAATACGGCTACGGACAGGTCGGTGCTTTCAGAAAAGTAATTCATTTGAAGTTTTCAACAAATATTAAAGATAAGTTAATTCTTGGATTTTACGAAATATACATGTACTCATATATGAGGCTCAGAGTGATGCTTGTGGATTGTCGTTGAAGACTTGAAGTAGTGAAGTTCTGAATGCATGTATTTGATTTCCAAGTGGAAATCTGGTTAAAAATTAAAATCTCATTTATGGGAGAAGCCACGTGTGGTTATTTGTTGACTTTTACAGTTAGTGAGGCACATATTCAATTCCAGAGTAGTGAAGAAGATTTTGGGCTTCCTTAATTTTATTTTTGAATTTATAGCATTTAGTTTAGGTGAAGATAATCGCTAAACGTATGGTAGGATGGTATGGAGACTCGAGTTACTATTGCCTATTGTCTAGGTAATCTTTTCTGGTTTGGTTTAGAAACGGAATGTCCAAGTTTAGAAGGCAATATTTGCAATTAGCAGTGGTAGAGGATGACTGGTCTACTTAACTCGGGCATGTTAGAGGATGGAAGCTCGACTTGGTTTTTGGTTCTCATTTCACGAGTTATCATCCCTTTAATTAATTGTTTTGCTGTTATTCTAATTATGGCAGATGATACCTGTAGCTGCAAACGATGTTGCTTTCTCTATCAATGCTGTTCTTGCAACAGCAATTATCGGACTCCAAATTGTAATCTATGAAGTAAGTGGTTTACTCTTCCTCACCGAGTTCATATCTTCGTTCATCTTATAGGTGGTATATCTTTCTCTTAGTAATATGGCCTCCACTAAGTCCATTTCTTCTTTCATTTCTAGGCGGCGTATATTTATTTCAGTAATCTTGTTAGAGAGAGAGTAGTTTTGCTGACCTTGTTTGATGGTTTTGTACAGCGCGGAAATCAGAAGGTTTCCAAGATAGCTATCGCAATTGTCTGTGCTGTGTGGTTATTTGCTGCTGTTTGTTTTATCATAGCTTTGCCGACCCATTCGTGGCTTTGGCTAATTTCCATCTTTAAGTAAGATGTTCTGTTTATGTTTTTGTAGTTGCATTTTGAACTTAATGGCAACAATATCTGATGGCTTGGTTCATATTTACAAAGGATGACCACCATATGCGAAGTGAATGTTTTTTCCTGCTGTTAGTTCTATGTTTTCTTTTTCGCATAAAAAACACATACCCGCATTATCACTAAGCTTGCATCAGTTACAGTTCTACATTGAAGTTTACCATGAATTAGATTTCTAGGATCTGATATGAGTTACTTATGCCTTGGCATTAGAAAGATTTAAAACTTGCATATGTCTGTTATGTGGACTTGATACTAACGGTAGCAGATACATCAATAAGGTGAGGCTCAGTACAAATTCCCATGATGTTGCCTGCACGTCATATTTTCGTCATCTTCTTCGAAGCTGCATCCTTTTCATCTCTAATATTGCTCTTAGTTTCCTATAATTTATTCTGTTGTAAATATTCTGAAATGGAAGGCCTTTTCACAGAGTATAAGTACTTTGGTTTCACAGTGTATGATATGGTTACTTCCTATTCCTTTCTTAAAGCTCAACTTCTCTCTGATAATGACCCAATGTGACCTAATGTTCTTTCCCAATTTGGAAATTGTTGTACCGTCTATGTTGAAAACATAAAGAAACTCTAGACTCCTCTCCTTACTTGTGGGACTTTTCTATATGCACTGGTGTGCAGGCCTTCTTGGCAGGCCAGCTAAGCCGGTGAGGATGGATGAATCTTAAATTACCTTATTTCCAAGTTACTGGACATTTGGCATGATGCTTCGGATGTACTTAGGGGTCCTGCCTCGTGGTCACTTGCTTATAGGATTCTCACAGTTATTATGAAGCGGCTTGGGTTGAAGTTAATGGCCTGCAAACAGTGCTAAGTGAAGTGTCCCATTTTTGGCAAATATGGGGAACAGATAATTGCTGCCTCTAGACACTGATGCGCTTCATTGCTTACATTGAATTTTAATCGCACGTCTCGTGTATACTTAATGGAAGAATTGGGGCATTGTTGGATAGTTACATCTTTTCCTCTCTACTAGTAACATTGCAAAAACACACCCAGGCCCAAAAGAAAGAGACACGAATATGGATAACAAACAATAATTGATACTTTGGGGAAAATTTTGCTGCAATTTATGTTGCTTATGATATCTAGTGATGCAGAGTACTTGAGTGTTTTTCTAATGTCTTTCTAGCGGAAGCTTGCTTGATTTTTCTCTGTTCACTCAATGGGAAAAAGTGCTGAATTTGACTACTGGGATATTGTTTCACGATTTTCCAGACCTGTGGTTGAACTTTCTTGTCTTACTTTCCATGAATTCCATTATCTTGCAGCTCAATTCAAGTATTAATGACAGCCATCAAATATATTCCCCAGGTCAGAACACCCCCCCCCCCCCCCCCCCCTCCTCTCTATTCGTTTTGGCTTTTATGTGCTCCAATTTGTTTGCTTTCCCATAATTGGTAATATATGGAAGTTTTTCATGGATTCTAGGTTTGACAATTGTCTTCACGACATAAGATTTGGTAAAAAAATTATAACAAAGAATCTTGCAGTTGCTTGCTAAAAAAAAAGTTACTTACCATTCTTTTAAAGACAGGCGTTTATGAACTATGTGCGAAAGAGCGCTGAGGGGTTCAGCATTGGTTTCGTTTTACTTGACTTTTGTGGAGGGACGACAAATTTAGGGCAGATGGTCGTGCAATCTATTGATCAAGGTTTATTATTTCTTCCTCAACCATAAATCTTGCTACTTAAATTTAGCCCCAATGCATGACATATAACTGAACCTGTTGCTTTGTTCAGGTTCTTTGGTGAACTTCTATGGAAACATGGGGAAGATGTTGTTATCAGTGGTAAAGACTATTGCCCCCATCTCTGATTTACTTTGGCCATCTTTAAGTTCACAATCCTCCCCTAAATTTTCTCGTGCTTTCGTCATGAAATACTTGGTAGATGACTTTGTTCTACCTATTCTTGTTTCGTTTGTAGTTAGGTTCTAGTTTAAAAATATCATTTTGGTCCAAGAATTCTTGCCAAATATTCGAGCGTAGAGAGAAAAATTTGGTGAACAAAGAGGTATAGAATTTATTGTGAAAGTAAAATTAAAACTCAAGATCATGAATACAAGAAGCAAAAGAAACTTACTAAGCTTTTAATAATTTGTTGCTTTGATATTTGAGATCAGTCATAACCAAGTAGGGAGTTTATTTCCAGTGTAATTATTCTTTTCTCTCCTGGGAAGTTATTATGCTTGATAAGATTGATCGACTATACTGTGTGCCTATATCTGCCTTTGACCTTCTTTCTTGGCTAGTTTAAAAAATTTGGTGGTATATGTTGCTGCAGGTATCTATATTATTTGACATTGTATTCCTCTGTCAACGTTTTGTGCTCTATCCTCACAATGATCCCCAGGTCTCTCAGAAGCTCATTGAGGAAAACACAGAGCCACTTGTTAAATCTTCTCATCATCAGCTGTCAGCAAATGTATAGAACTTTCTTCTTCTCGCCATGAGAAAGGCAGTTGATGCAGTCAGCTATGGCGAGATAATTAGTAATGCTATGTAAAAACACCCACAGAGAATGAAGATTTTATCTGCACGTTAAGTGTTGCTTCAAAGAATTATTCTCTTTGAGCCAATCTCTTTTCAGAAGTTATCTCCTAGTCTGTGGCAATGACAGTACTTAACTTGGGTTTTCTTTTTGGCTGTGAAGATCATGTTAAGTGCTTGATTATAGAGAATTTTCCATATCACAGAGAAATCAAGGAAACTAATTGGAGTATTTCAGATGTTGCTCTCCATATTATAAATTTATTCTGAATGAGAAAGTCTCCTCCTTTATTTATTTCCAAAGCTCTATACTTTATTCATATAAATGAGCCGTCTAAGCTTGCTGGCTTGGTCTACACGTCCTCTGACCAACGAGTACGCCTTGCTTCCCAAGCTTCTGCCCCTTATAAAAGGAGAGGCACAACTCAATACTTTTCCCAGGCATTTCCTTTAGCCCCACCAACCCACACCAAATATGAAGAGAGAGGGTCGCCAACACGGGATGGTGAGGACCTACCGTATCCTCCCACCTTCACTGGACCCGAGACCCGAGACCCGATACGTCCACAAATTCGATTCTCCCCCCTCTGCCGGGAATTTCACCAAGGTGCCATCCAAGCCCACCAGCCACTCCAAGTTTACAGGGAAGTGCAGCATCCCACGGCACAACGGGTGTCATTTGCTCCCCGCGTGTAAGGCCAAGGCGAAGACGAAGGGGACCCAGAAGCTAATGTCATCCGACGTGGTTATGAACTCTCAGTTACTCAGCTGGCGGGTCGTGGACGGGCAACCCGGGTTGAGTTTTTCTGGGTATTCTGCGACGGATCTTTTGGACCATCTGTCCAGTGATTACATTCATGACGACGACGTTTATGATCCTAATTATGAGAACGATTGGACGGTGGATTATACGTCTCCATATAGAGATGACAACGAGATAGGAGTTGAGATTAAAGAGGAGGAGGAGGAGGACGACGACGAAAACAATAACGGCGACGAAAATCCGGACGATAATATGAGTTTTTGTGATGTGGGATTCGTGTTGGATCAGGTTGAGGAAGATGAAGGTTGGTGTTTAGTGGAAGAAATGTGATTGCTAATCTATTAAGTTGATTGATCATTTGTGTATGGTTACTTTCGTAATTTGTGTCTGTATTTTGGGATTTTTAAATCCTGTTTCCTTTGTTAATGTTAAATGTGTTGTTTGAGGCCCACGAGGGATATAATGGAACTTTTATCATATTATTGGCTTTTGACCCTGATTAGAAGAATGGGGCTCAAATTCAATTAACTTGAAAAAAAAAAAAAAACTTGAGATTTATTTGAAAAACTATCTAAAAAAATGATTTTGCCTGAGTTGATAATCAATTGCTAAAATCGATGTCATCTTATACATAAACTAATTTTATATATTTGAAGATAAATTTTGGTCAAATGATGTTACTTTGACATGGAATTAATTTAGGATAATGTATTAAAAAATAAAGACATTAATATTTGAAGATCAGAATTCATATAGTTATACAAGTTTTCGAATTTGGTAAACAATAAAATATAGAGAGAGAAAAAAAAACATGTAAAATGCATAAAGGAACGGGAAAAAGAAAAACGGAAAATAGAATAAAATCCCTTCATTAGGAGGCCCATGGGCCTAAAGGAAGATAGACCCATTGGACCCTCTGCAATCAACATTTCATCGGCGTGCAGTACCGTCCAAACAGCACGTTAAGTTCGCAATTCGGTATAACCATTTGCAAACTGCCACGTCAAGACCAGAAAGCCTATGCGCCGCCCACGTGAGGTTCTGTCCGTGTGTAGTTCCTTTCTCCTTAGTCTCTCTAACCGAACCGCCGAGAAAAACCCTAACTTTGTACAATTCTTCCGATTGCTCAGCCGAGCCAACGCATCCGACCGTTCACAAGCACCAGAAATAAATCTGGTCCGTTGAAAAACAAAATACCCGCCGGAGCATTAGCAGGCTTGCCCTACCGTCGTAGCGGATTTTTCCCCCTTTCATCCCTCAGGTTAACCCCCTGCTCTGTCTCAATTCTGTGATGAAACTTCACAAAAGCTAACTCTTCTTCCTGCATGTGAATTTTATTGAGTCGAATGTATATAGTATTCTTATGGCATTCTAGAAAATTCAGATGTCTGCAGCATGGTGTTAATTGCCTACTCTCGTTATCTCTGAGTAGACTAAGTTGATCATTAATATTAAACCCAATTGGCTAGCTTTTTCTGTCCTAGACAGACTCACGTAGTCGTGCCCATGTAGATTTTCAGGCACCAAAAAGAAAAAGAAGAAAAAAGAAGGAAAGAGAGAACCCAGATTGATTTGTATTAGGACTCTATTACGGTTTCCTGTGGAAGGTCTATGGAAAGTTGGTAGGATAATATTATGGTCCGCTTAATTTTTCATCAATATTATGTTGTTGGTTAGCCTGTTTTTATGTAGAATATGAGTCAAAAGGTTTTAATTTTTATGTAGATTTTGAGCCTCAGTTTGGTTGTCAACTTCACCGAGGGATGTGGCGGAAGAACAGTGTCTGTTCTCAAGTATTTGGCGACACTGTTATGGAATTTCGTTTGTACTTGAAAACGTGAAGGGTAGTGAATATTGTTTTCCTGTCGCATCCGTTAGATGAATGTACCGCTTATGTTCAATGTTTGACATGTGGTAATTCGAGCAGGTGGGTTGAGATGAGTCATGAGTGATTGTAGTACTTACTTTGCTGCTGTATCTTTTTTTTCTCACTGCGCTTTGTTTTCCTTGCATACTTGTTCTGAAATTCAGATGGACAGTTGTGAGCCTGGTATTGAAAGTCATACGCAGCAAGAAGACATTGAAACTGAACGTCAAATCTCGACTGTATCGGCGATTGATACGGGGCAGGAGTCTCAGAGCCCAAAATCTTCCTTTGTTGAAGAGAGTCAGGTGGTTATTGGTGGTGAGCGTGAATGTGGAAGTCCAAATGTTTCTTATGTTGAGAAGAGTCAGGTGGGTATCGATAGTGAGCATGATTCTGAGACGCCAACTGTTTCTTCTGTTGATAAGAGTCGGGAGGAAATTGATGATGAGGACTGTCAGAGTCCAAAAGTCTCCTCTGTTAACAAGCTTGAGATGGATTTTGCTGGTGAGTTGGAGTGTCAGAGCCCAAATACTGCCTCTATGGACATGTCAGGGGTTGGTGTTACTGTAAAAAGCGAAAATGATGTGTATGTGGTACCAAAAATTGGCATGGAGTTTGAATCAGAAGACGATGCATATCAGTGTTACACTAGATATGCTGTTCTTGAAGGGTTCAGCATTCGTAAGGATTTTGTAAACAAAAGTAGGATATCTGGTGTAGTGGTGTCCAGAAGGTACACTTGTTTTAGACAAGGTTATCGGCCTACCAAACAGCATGATGGAAATTTGAGGAAATCCCGGAAGGAAACAAGAACTGGCTGCTTGGCACATATGACTATAGCACGTCAACCCAATGGCAAGTTTCGTGTCACTCATTTTGAAACAAAGCACAATCATGAGTTTGTGACACCATCTACGACATATTTGTTGCCCTCACAAAAGAGATTAAATTTCGTTCAAGCGGTTGAAGCTGACTTAGCCAGTCATCCTGGGATGGATGGGGTGCCAAAACTTGGGATGGGATTTGACTCTGAGGATCATGCATACGAGTTTTATAATGCATATGCTGGACGGGTAGGGTTCAGCGTCCGAAAAGATTATGTAAATAGGAGCAAGATAGATGGTGCTGTGGCATCTAGAAGGTTTACATGCTTTAGAGAAGGTTTCCGACAGAAAGACAAGCGGGATTCAAATGTGAAGAGACCTAGAAAGGAAACAAGAATTGGCTGTTTGGCCCAACTGGTCATTTCTCGTCAGCCGGATGGTAAATATCGCATCACACACTTTGAAGAAAAGCACAATCATGAGCTTGTAGCTGCATGTAGAGTTCGTATGTTGCGATCTCAAAAGAGACTGGCTGTAGCTCAAGTTCTTGATGGCAATTTAGTCGATGGTTCCCCAATGCAGCCAAAGCCAGCTACTGAATTACTGTGTAGAACAAGTGGAGACTGCCAGGATCTTAGTTATGATCCTGTAGATTATAAAAGTAAACTACCTTCCAGGCGTATGAGGGAGATGAAAGAGGGAGAAGCAGAAAGGATACAGCTATATTTTCAGGGCAAACATTCAAAGAACCCTTCTTTCTTTTACGCCATCCAACTTGATGCTGATGATCAAATAGCCAATGTATTTTGGGCTGATGCGAAAATGGTGATGGACTACAGTGATTTTGGTGATGTGGTGTGCTTTGATGTAACTTGCAGATTATACCCTGATTGCAAACCTTTTGCCCCTTTCATTGGGGTAAATCATCATAAGCAACTAGTGATCTTTGGTGCTGCGCTTTTATATGATGAAACGGTGGAATCTCACAAGTGGCTGTTTCAAACTTTTTTAGAAGCAATGTCAGGGAAGAAGCCAAAGACTATCCTCTCAGATGACAATGCAACACTGACTGAAGCAGTACATTCAGTATTTCCAGAAGCACATCATCGATTGTGTGCATGGCATGTATACCAAAATGTGCTTAAACAACTGAGCCACATGTTTGTCAGCTCAGATTCTTTCATTAATGATTTAAGCAGTTGCTTTTTTAATCATGAGGAGGAGGAGGATTTCATTGATGCGTGGAAGGCTATGCTAAGCATATATGGTCTTTGGGAAAATGAGTGGATGCATGAGACATTTGAATGTAGGGAGAAATGGGCCATAGCTTATGAAAGGCATAACTTCTGTGCAGACATAAACAGTGCACAACTACATGAAAATTTTGCTGCCAACTTAAAGAAGTATCTGAAGTCCGACGCTGATGTGCTTCCATTTTTCAAACATCTTGGAAAGGTGGTGAATGATTGGCACTACAGAGAGTTAGAATCTAATTATGATATGAGTCAGCATATGCCAAGACTAATGGGCGATGTGATTCTTCTGAAGCAGGCAAGGGAAATTTACACATCTAAAATGTTTGAGTTGTTCCAGCTAGAATATGAAACATGTCTAAATATTGTTGTGAACCAATGCTCTGAGAATGGTCCATTGTGCGAGTACAAAGTTAGCATATATGGGCAAACACGAGAGTACACGGTTACTTTTAACTCCGTTGAGGAGAATGTTGCCTGTAGTTGTATGAAATTCGAGTTTATGGGAATTTTGTGCAGCCATGCATTAAAAGTTCTCGATTATAGGAACATAAAGTTGCTCCCAACCAAATACATCTTGAAGAGGTGGACAAAAGAAGCAAGAGTCTGAATTATAAAGGCAGTGTTGGAGACATCGCGTATGAAGATTATAAGTTGTCATCAACAGTGCAGGTGAAAAGATCTGACATGCAACAGATGACTTATTGGCTACAGCTGCTAAATTTGACGAATCACGTCAGTAAGATATGCTCTGAGAAAATTCCAGGTAAAGAGGAAGCACAATGCCCAGGCGTATACTGTACAATATGACCTGTATACCTTCTTTCATTTGTATCACGAAGTTTGAAGGAATGTGAAGCTCTATTTATGGTTTTATCTTCTTTTTTTACGTTCTTCAGGTACATCCCTGGCGACTGGGTATAAGGGAACCTATAGTGTAACCATTTTCCTCCAGCATTTAATTTGGGTCCCCAGTATTTGGACATGATTCTGCTTGATGCTGCGGATGAGCATTTGCATTCAGCAAGGGAGACTTCATCCTAGAGCTCGACAAAAATTATGGTTTCCTCAAGCGAACAAAAGGCAGGCATCGTTGAAGTGTGAATAACATGTCCATTATCTCATCTGTTTCCATTTTCCCCTAATGTATAACGACCTTTGTAGCATTCTGTAGATATTAAGAGAATCAGCTTTGTGCTTCTAGTTTCGATTGCCCCAAGTAAATTTGTACTTCGTTAGAGCTTCATACTTATTCTCAGCTCAACTGTCGGCTATCCGTGCATCTTTAAACAAGCTCTGTTGTAGAATTCCCTTGAATTGCCTTCTTCTCTTTTGATTTTTGATTAAGTTAATAAAAAGCTTCCAGTGGAATTGTCAAATCACTTAATGATGCCATTAGTATCAATCCCTGACTATGTACAATGCGTTCTTTACAAATTCGACCGTGGTTCTTCGCCAACCAAATATTTCGATTGTTTCCCCAGTTACAAGAGATATCGAAAAGCATGATTTTTATTTGCTGGGGATTGGTGGATTAGGAGAGAAATCTGGTGCTTCCTAATTCATATCGTAGCTGGTTCTCAAGTTCGTTCATGATTGCTGCCGCATTCTTCTTAGACCTGGGTGCCTAAATTGAGCCTTGATTGACTGAAACAAAGAGCAAAAGTCCCTGCTCGCTTCCTAACTGTATAGGCCGTTTCGGTTTCCTCAATCACGCGTGTAAAGGATCGAGCTGCTTTTCATTGCATCCGCAAAAGCAATCGCAAAACATGCTTGGAATTCGCCTTAGGGCCTCTGAAGGCTTAAGGGGAGATTGCGCGTAATGGAACACAATTAGAGAAAAGAAGAAAGGAATGAACTTTCTTGGGCTTGGAACTCCAAATAATAGAATTCTCTATCGGGGGACCACTGGTTTGATCTTTCCTTCTCCCCCTCTAGCCTCTAGGAAACTTATTAAACACAATTAGAGAAAAGAAGAAAGGAATGAACTTCTGTATGAAAATAACTCACACACATGACTAAATGGATGCCTACAATGTATTCACCTCTTGTTAGAATATAGTCGACCAGGGTTCAAGAGTTCTTTGTTAGTCCAGCTACAGTGGTGGCGGCATTTGGCACACATGCCTAGCAGATCTGAATCTCTCTATTACAGGTCTACCTATTCATCTCCATGACCACATGGTATGTGGGATCTAATGTTACATGATGCATTCAGTTGTAGACTTGTAGTACTTACACAGATTAAGGAAAACATTTCCCGGTACATATGTCCGCTAAGTACTAATTTCAAGAAGAAACTTGCATTAATGTACAAATTTTTGCTTAAGCAATTCTAAAGGTCGCTCTAAGATTTAAGCACTGCTGGTATTATGAAAAATTTTGGACATTGGTCAGTGGTGTTCTGCTCTCTACACCTAATTGCCTATCCTTCTGAATATTTGGAGATGTCTTCGGACTATCCACCACTGATTGTGGAGTGAAAGAAATATTTGGAGTTAAAGTATCCTTTCCGTAGACATGCTTGGAGCCACTTGTCTTGATTGAAGGCCTCTGAGGAGGTAGGGGGGATGTGCTCTCTGCCAAGATTCGAGTGGGCTTTGTTCCAATCTTAGGTGACAGTGGGTGCATTAATGGAACCTGCATGAAAGGTGGGACAGAGAATCATAATGTAGTTGTTGCAGGAGCTGTTCTTGGACAACCTCAGTAAGGAAGAGGATCACTTTTTTTTATTCGTCTTCTTCAGGTGTTTTGTTAAGCAAGTGTGGGCTTCAAAGTATAGAATAATTTCTCATAAAGCAATAGGCTTTTAAGTTAATGTTTTTCCAGCTGCTGCTTTAAGTTGATGTTTCTCTTGCTGCTTCGTGATAGAGAATAATTCATGCAGCAACTCTATTTAATGAGAGCAGATAGCCTACTAAGGTGACATAAAGAGAAAAGATACCTTCTTTGTCTCATTCTGTTGCTCTTTTCTTTCCTTATAAAAATTAGGCAGTGGCCTGGCTTTGAAGCAAAAGCTTTGGCGCAGTTTCCTCATTTCTGTTTCTGCTTTCTCCTACACAGATTGTCATAGAATCAATGTCATAAACAATTATGCATGAAGCTGCATAGTGTTCTAATTTACATGAAAGTATCTATAGGTAACTCATATTAAACCTTTCAGGATTCAAATCAAACTTGGTAATGAGATATAACCTTGAGTTTTGTCTGCAGCTGCACTTTTTGTTCATCATTAGAATTGAATTTGTCTTCTAGCTTCTGGAAAATAACAGGGTTAATATGGAAAAAACATACAATTATGTCAGCTACGTATGTATAGGCCACCAAAAGAGATTACTGTTGCAGAATATGAAAATAATTGGTGTCTTGCCTTCTTTCTTCTTGCAGCTCTTTCCTCCGTTCTGAAGCTGAAAGGGGTGGATAAAATAGGGGACTGCATTTTGTTTCTGCATGCACGCAAATATTTGGAACAACTGGCATTAAAATAAAAAATTATCATCAGAATCAAAAGGGCATTCGTTTACTTATCAAAACACAACCAGCCTTTCGATATGGTCTACATCAAAATGTGTTAAATTCAATATTTGACTTATGGAATGGTCTTCTTGAATAAGGACTGAAGATAAGTTCTTTGTATTGCCTCTTTTTCCTCTGGTGAGTCTTAAGATAGGTTCTACTCATTTCCATGAGTTCAATTAGCAGTACACTGAGACTTGAGGTGCTGATGTGAGTCAATTTCTTCTTCCTCATACTATCTCTAGTGTCAGAAATTCTCTATGTAACCTAGTCCCATGCTTTACTGTCCCCAGCATCATGAGCTCTCTAAAATCAGACAAATATGAATTGAGTCAAATATGCTTACTCAGTAGACAGGAATCGCCATTTTTGGCCGACGTTTTTACTTCCTGGGGCTGGGAGGTCAATTGGTGTTCTGGCCCTGTAATTTATAGATGTCACAATTTTTATGTGCAGGAGATACAAGTTTTAAACTGATGACCCATCAGAAAGAAAATATATTATGGCCTTCATTTATTTATTTTAGTTTTCTGAATTCTATAAATTGGGTCACCTTCTTGCCTCTGACCGAGGGGTAGCTGAAGGATGCTTTTTTACCCCACTTTTAGATACCTGCAGTTCGAAGATGAACTCATCTTAGCAATCTGGACGAAAACTGCAAAGTTGGTAGTTCATTCAGCAAATGAATGGTCTATATGTAATTGAGAGGCCAAGTGCAGGGAAATAAGAAAGAGCACCGTAATTGGTGTCCTTAAAGGAGTTGGGCAATCTTTAGATGCCTTGGAAGCGTTAGCAACAATTCTTGAGCTTTCAATCTTCCGGATAACTTTTGTGGTTAATCTGTTTAGTTCCCTAATGGGTGTGAAATTGACAGACTTGTAAAGTGATTTTGGAGTTGATCTCTTCTTGTCCGTGAGGTCTACTGCAGACTTCATATTCACAGGAGTAGTATTGTTATCCTTCTTCGAACAAATAGGAACTGTGTGTTTGGAAGGTGACGATGGGACCTTAGCTGCTCTACTATGTATCGATGGCTTCGAGGAAGAAAGTGATGATTGCTTCTTGCTCATTGACGCCAAAGAATCTTGATTAGAGTTGGAACTCTGTTGCAGCAACAACAATGTAAGCACTATGACCTCAGTATCAAAATCAAAGATCACCGACATAAATCAGTTGTGTTACCTTCATTAGAGGTTTCTTGATTTTGGGTGTTCCACCGAGCTCCATTTCAGTTACCTTGTGATAATCAGCATCCTTAAGGTGACTTGATCGTTCAACTTCCAAAGAATTCTCCACAAAAACTTGGTCTTTAGGTAACAGAGCAGCTCCATCCGCAATGCTACTTTCAAATTTATCCTTCTCAGCATTTGATCTACACCCAACGTTACTGACAAGAGGACATGCCCCATTATTTGGGATCTTGACGTTATGTTGTTGGTCGACAACCTCGTTGGATTTTGGACTCGCCATCTGCGAATCATGGGTACTAGTGGAGTCAACTGCATCTTCTTCGGCTGGTTTTGGGGCGTCGGTTGATTCAGCATTTGCTTGTTCAAGCAAAGCTGCGGCCTTCTGAGCAGCAATTTTCTTGTAATGGGCTTCAAAGAAAGCTTTCTTCTGAGCCACTGAGCCAGGCCGGGAGTACCTCTCGGCCTCTTCAACGTAGCGGTTGGTAGAGAAGGTAGACCATTTTTCCCAAGCCAAGGACTCCGACATGAACCTCCCAAATGAGATAGACTGTCCCAGAGCATGAATGGGGTTTCCCTGAAGCAGACAAAGTAAAGCCATCTAGAAACTGGAAGCTGAAACTATAGTAATTAGGTACATTACCGCAAACAATTTTGAAAGCAGCAGTGAAATCTTTCACAAGAAACGGAATGCAGGTTGGAAAACCATATGGCTGGAAAGGTAGTGTGTTTGTTTGGTGGGAAAATGTAGAAATAACCTAACTGTTCTCAGTTTTCAGTTGGTGAGAAAACTAAATCTATCACCCATTTGAGCCTCATAAATTTACAACTCATTCTCTGGTTAGAGTAGTTCAATTTCTGGATGCAGATTGCAGAAATAGCGCATAACAGGCAGTTTCTAATTCTATTTTCTTTTCCGTTTCCCCAGTTTCTTAGCAACCAAAACTTTCGTAAGAGAAAAAAGATAGATAGAAAAGCAAAGCAAAAACCTCGAGCATGCTCTATATAAAGATCATTTCAGTGAATCGCAAGCACCCCATATCTGCAACTTCGAACAACAAAATAACAAATCCAAAATCATAGCCTTCTCTCACAACTGACCTCATTGGCTTCATTGGAAATGCCGTAAGTGTAAGAGAATGGTTGCATGAGACAGGCCGAGTCTCCCATGTTGCTTCTGCAGAAGGAAACTCAAAAAATCCAAACTTTAGAACTCTTTTGCTCTCTCTAACATTGCAGGTGGTCTTTCACCGTTCTTTTCCACTGAAATTTGAAATTCAAACGGAAATAAATGGGTCCGTGTTCTGGAAAAGTAGGCCATATGCAGATGGAAAAGTGCAGTGTAGTACAATCTTTTATTTCTGTAGTGGGGTCTCTCAACCTTTCTCTCCCAACTACGCTTGGAGGAGCTTCAATCGTTTTTTTTCAGCTCAATTTGGGTCCCACACGTTGAAATTACCGATAAAAAACAAAAACTCCACAACGGTCGATTCTTCTCAGTTAAATTTGAATTTGAAGAGTCCCTGGTTAGACGTTACGCTCTATCTGACCCTGTACGAGCATTTTACAGCTGATTTATTTTGGTATTGTGGGCGGTAGTAAGATTGTAGAGGATACGGATGTAGCATGTCGAACAACCAGTAGTTGCAACGTTACAATAGCAACTCACAGGTACAAATGTTGTGACCTGCGGACAACTCGGAACATTATTCAACAAGAAAATAGCATAATACCATCTTTGTTCTTCGGGTACAACGCCAGAGGTCTTAGAAAAAAAAATAAGATCTTTGCCATGTTCTTTCACTCAAATGTTTGCGTTCATGGATGCACTAATCACTGTGCCGGATGAGTCACAACGCGCCATAGCCTCATGTACAAAACTCTTACGCTGAATTTGATATAAAAAAAAATGGAGCTTTTGAAAAAAAAATCCGACAAAATACTCCAGGAATGGTGAAGATCTTCATCCTTGTCAACTTATCAATGTTAAAAGAAGTAAAGATTGAAATGTTGAATGACCAGTATATTTATGGAAACCTCCATTACTCCGTCTCTTGTCTACTATATTCTGAACAGTAATCGTAGGTATGTAAAATTATTCAAGGAATCTGGAGCAGTAAAAATGCCTGGAAAACAGGTTTTATGTTTTATTCTGTTCAGAGCAAAACGTCAACGTGCAAAATTAACCACACTATGACTAATAAGTAGATGATTTGATACAGATAAGAATCTCTAATAATACAACATCACGTTGATCTGCCCACACATGCTACCCTTCCTCCATGATATCCAATTTCCCATGTTCGTCTCAACTTCGTATCTTGGAGGCTGAACGCCAGAGAGATTGGTCTAGCTGACTGTGAGTAGTATGCACTCCGTTGAGTGTTTGCATCACAATTGACTTCACACCTCCGATGCAGCGTGTCTTCTTTCCTTTGATATGTTCTTAAATCATACTCCTTCCCACCCGAAAAAATGCGACAAGGGTGTGTCAATACTGCAAATCTGCCTATCACGTCTTGGTATCAAAATGTCCTGTGTATGAAGATCTTCTCTTGTTTCTGGAAGTTTTGCCTTTTATTCTTTTTCTTTTACGACCAGAAAACACCACAAACACGACTGCCAAGAAACCCAAGCCAGCAAGTATCCATAGAGCAACAACCCAGAACCTGAAAGAACTAAACATCCCGTCTACGATGGCAGCTTTTGACAATCCACGAGAACTATTTTTTTGCATGTGATTGCTTCCAAAACCATTAATTTCATCAAAGCTACCAAATTTCCGTGATCTCGAGACTTCTTTCACAGTGTTTGGGTTTGAGGTGGATTGCGTACTGGGATCAGGGCAGTTCCTCCTCTCATGATGCAAGCGCAGTGCATTGTTCAGCACCTTTCCACATTCTATACTAAGGAGATCACGCTGTCGAATGTCCTCATCGGTTTGATTGAGTGTTGATGGCTCAGGTGGGTCTGGAAACTTTGCCCAGCATCTATTAACCATGTCAACATTTCTATAGTTTGCCTTGTCAAAGCTCCAATTCCCAACCCTAAACTCCAACCCGTAGTGGAAAACTCTGTATTGGACACCAGTTTCAGGAACATATCCTGGGTATATCAATATCTCCCTGTTAATGACATGCCTTAGTTTCAACTGCAGGGAAAAAGGAAGAAGAATGAGAGGGAGACAGGAGAGGCAGAGGGACTACTTGTCAGAATGTTGCCGTCATTCATAGAAAGCTATAACTGCTATGACCAACTGGGAAATTTTGCCGCATTATGTGAGCAAGAGGGCTTACAGAATTATAATAAACATTTTAACTTGCTTGAGAAGAAACAAAGTACCTCAGCTGCACCGAAGGAATAACCATACATCTCACTAATCCACCCCGATTCATATATATCTCCTGTGATATTTTTGGCGTAATGAGCTTTGTCAGCACGGACCTCCTCAGTTTTATGCAACCATAGCATGGCAAAATTACGGAGATCATCTATATGCATGATGATTACACCTCCAACCTTGTCGCATGCCTCAGGATGGCGAGTATGGAGTTTTGCGAGCTCATTGTCGCAACCAATGAGGTAGCTGGCATGTATAGTCACATAAATTGTACGCAACTGTGAATGCAGAGTCATATAAATTGTATGCAACTGTGAATGCAGAGTCATATAAATCGTATGCATCTGTGAATGCAGCAATAAAAAGTTGCGCCCAACAACAAAAGCATGAGAATAAGAGGGAGAGCTGAGCAAAGCCCAATTACTCTGAAGTGCCTATAAACCACATACAAAATTGTAAGAGATTTCTGTATCTTACTCATAGGGAGTAGAAACTGGCTGCCCTCTTTCTGCTTTAAACTCCCATGGAGTAATCGGGCCTCTCAAAATCATGTCGGCATCAAGAATTACTATGAATTCAGCATCTGTATTGGCATGATTAAGCCAGTGAAGGACTGCAGCTGGTTTATTGATTGCTGGATACCTGACATGCAACAAACAAAAGCAGGATTTTCATCCTCCTGGCAATTCATCATGTCATCATCTATACTTGCCATGCAATGAACAAAAGCAAGATTTTCATCCTCCCGGCAATTCATGCCATCATCTCTACTTCTCTAGACATTTTCTCTTTATTCTGCTTATTTTTCAGCAGGAGCCAGAAAGGGTTAATTAGCACTTCATATTCCGTTTTACAAAAATATTAAACGAACTGTTTTCTTTCGTGATTCTTGTGGTGTCATGTCCCCACTGAACATGTCAAAAAGATTCGAGTCTTAAATCCTTCAAGGGAAGACAGCTGAACGCATATTTCAGAAGAATTAAAATAGTAAAACCAGCAAAACAGTTGATCAAGATTGTTGAACAGATTAAATGCAGCAGTTAAACAAAAGCATGCCATTAGGTTTGATGTCAATGATCAGAAAGGTTGAGTGTATGGAAATCTAAAAGGAAAGCGAAAAAAAAAGGTAATTTTGCAGATGTTCAAATACTTGTTTGAGCTTCACAGAGGATATTGCCAGATGGATGTAGCAAAGCAAATTGTACACACTCTCTATGAAGCAAGTGGCAGGATGTCAAGTTGAAATCAACATCATGATCTGTAGGGAATATATTCTATAATAATTAATAAAATAATAGTTCTTGCAGAAATGACTAACTACCTAAAGAAAACAGAATTACCAATCGCCAGTTAATGGATGTCGACTCATGGAAGGTACATAATGGGTGGGAGCCAGATCATGGCCAGTGTACTGCTTCAAGTCTTCATCAGTACAGCTGAGAAGTCGTGTTATATTTCCAGGCTGCCCACTCAAGTGGAAGCTGTGGACAAGCCCTACAGTCTGCCAATCAAAGTACGGGCCACATTCTGTGGAAAAAATGGTGTGAATTTTTGTATATTGACTACTGGGCTCATCAATGACCTGCTTCTGTACAACCCTTGATGATTCCTTCTTAGTTTGTAAAGTAGCAGGAGTCAAAAATTTTGGCTGAGTAAGTTCAGCAAAATGTTTGCTCCTTAAAAAGCTCAAGTATTTTGACCAACTTGGTTTGGAGCATCCATTTGCCTTGTGTTGTAGTAAAAGACCCTCATTCAAAGTATTCATACATTCTATGCTTAAAAATAGGGCCCGCTTTTTATTTGGATCAGATTCCATCAGCGCCACCTGCACAAAGGAAGAATCATATAGTTTCCAACATCTTGACTACGAAAATCTTATTAAAAGGGAAAAAAATGAATATGATTTCCTGTGGAAATAACTATATTATCTTAGAAATGAATCTTCAGTATTTGGGCTCTGCCCTCCAAAATAAAATGCAAATAGAAATGACATCTGAAATATAACTGCACCACATGGACTTTCTATTCCATGCTTGATCTAATAATAGCCTATCTAAAATCTCAGCCCAGAAAGTTTACTTATAGCAAAATATGCACACTACATAAACCAGAGACACATTTAGCTTCTACTTAACTCAAATTGTTTCCCGTACTTAAATGCATAATTATTTTTTGTTGGTTAATATACCTCTCTAGGATATGGAGGTTCAGGAAATAGCCTGCCACAGTCATAAACTATACCATCTTCATGGTGAGCCAGTTTACTGAAAGACCAATTTCCCACACTGAATGGCAGGCCATAGTGAAAAAGAATAGGCTCAACTCCCTCTCGCGGAATGTAGCCTGGATAGATCATCAAGTTATCATTGATCTTGTGCTGAAGACCAACCTGAAAAACCCAAAGATTAGTAAAACATTGAATGACAGTTAAGAAGTCAAGCACAGCTCAAGTTGTAGATGGGTATATTGGAGTCTATGAAGTGCTTGATTCAAGTCTACAAGGAAACTTTTCTTTAGAAAGAAATTTAAACCAACTTACTTCTGCTGCACCAAAAGAGTATCCATACATCTCACTAATCCACCCTTTCCCATAGATGTCACCAGTTAGATTGGTGGCCCAGTGAGCTCTATCTTCTCTTACTTCTTCAGTTTTTGAAAGCCACAGGGGAGCCAATGCTCGAAGATCATCTATATGCATGGCCAGAAGCCCACCAACTTTGTCACAGAGCTCTGGGTGTTTTGTGTGCAACTTTGCCAGTAAATTATCGCATCCAATCAAGTACCTACAGGACAAATTCATAACATGAATATATGTCCAAACGAGGCAACATAGGAAGTTGATGAAAGGTAAAATCTACAGCTTCATGAAAGCCTCCAAAGCAAGGTCCCAGAAGAATGATCCAAATGCCAGAACAGAGAAGGTCTTGGATTTTGATTCAAGATTGGACAGTGGACTTCCAACTATTGATGATTTCAAACATGCAAGGCTTCTCTGCTTTAACACAGTATCATTTATAAGAAATAAACTATTTAGATACCCATAATAGGCCGCAACAGGTCTGCCTTTCTCA
>CM025854.1:30585494-30604844 GCA_003952965.2 Morella rubra
TGTTCGTATACTTCATTTTGAAACTCATTGTATCAAAATTTTCGCCGCTAACAATTAAGTGCCTTACACGATGGGCAGGATGACTGTTTCTTCTGTATAGCAATTCAGGAGAACAACAATTGAAAAAGCTTGTTTTTTGTATCTTCTACTTTTATGCGTTAGAAAGCAGTGTTTATAGTTCTGTTATCTTGAACTCAATGCCATTCTTTCGTTGTTTTAGGTCCTTGTGACTGTACATGACTCATCACTTTAGAGGGGAATTATAACTAGGACTTGGTTCGGTGTTTTCTGAAACTATGGTTCTAGGCTTGAAAGCAAAGAGCAGGCGGGGCGCCTTGGTTCAAATCGATTATTTAATCCATGTTCAGGAGGTTAAGCCTTGGCCCCCCTCGCAGTCACTTAGATCTTTACGTTCTGTCCTGATTCAATGGGAAAATGGTGATCGAAATTCTGGGTCTACCAACCTTGTTGTACCATCTCTTGGATCAGTTGTCGGTGAGGGAAAGATTGAATTCAATGAGTCTTTTAGGCTACCTGTGACTTTGTTGAGGGACATGTCTGTCAAAGGTGGGGATGCTGATGCATTCCAGAAGAATTGCTTAGAGTTTAATCTGTACGAGCCTAGGAGGGATAAGACTGTGAAGGGCCAGTTGTTGGCAACTGCCATGGTAGATTTGGCAGATTATGGGGTTGTGAAAGAGGAGTTAAGTATTACTGCTCAAATGAACTGCAAGAGGAGCTATAGGAACACGGATCAACCAGTTTTGTTTATCAAAATTCAGCCTGTTAATAAGAGTTGCACTAGTTCCTTGGCTGGTGATGACCAATTGAGAGGAGTGGTGCTGGATGATAATGGTGGCGGATCTGTTTCTTCCTTGATGAATGAAGAGTATGCTGAGGAAGCTGAGCTTGCATCTTTCACTGATGATGATGTTTCATCACATTCATCTCAGACGGTTTCTTCGACTGCTCTTGACTCTAACGGTGGTATACCTCCTCAAAATGAAGAGGTACTTTGTGGGTTCTTTCTGTGCATTCTCGTTCATTCTTTCCATCCATTCTCTTTTGACTGCTAGTTTCTAATTTTGATCTGCCATTGAATGAACTAATGTGCTCGTATCTACATTCTTCCCTACTAAAGAGATTCATGTTCTCCATCCTGATATGCAGATAGCGTCTAAACCCTGCAATATGTAATTTAAGCTAGTGTGTATGTGCGCGGGTCATGTGCATATACGTATATAGATGTGTGTATTTCTGTGTGTGTATATATATATATAAAATGATGATAAGATGCTCACAATGTACTATGTCAATGATAATTGAAATTGAATACCAGACTGTTCCAGACATGGTAAGGCATGGCACTGGAGGGGGTAACAAGGAGCATGCCTTGGCTGCAAAACTGAAGCTTGAAAAATCAAATGTGATGCCACTCATTGAATCACCTGAAAATCTGAAGGGGAGTTCATCTTGCTCATCATCAATAGACTTATCCTCTGATCTTGGGAGTCCTGTAAATGGTCCTTCTTCTGGATTGAATTTCTCCAACTCTAGTTCCATACCAATCCAACAAAATGTTGTGACCCATAGTTTTCACTCTTCCTCATTATCCTTGGTGTATGGAAATATGGAGGAAGATTCTGATGCCAGCATTATAAGCAATGAGCACGGACGTTTAGCTCCAGAAGTTCATGAACGGGTCAGTAATAGCACATGTGAAACTTCAGGTGATGGTCAGCAGAACATCAAGGAATATGTACCGAACAGTTATGTTGTATCCCCAGATAACAATTCCCAGGTGTTTGAGAAGCTGGACTCCACAAAATCTGGTGGTTCTCCATGTAACATTAACAATGATGGGAGAGGCTGGTTAATTGGCAGCGATCACCAGGAGGAGGCTGAAACAACAGATGATATCTATGATAGTTCTACAGAGGACAAAGATGGAAGGGAACCACAAGAAAACAGAGATGAAATACAAAAGTTTGATGAGAATAAGCATTCTGCAGAAGATGAATCATTAGCTACCGGAAGTGCTGCCAGGGTGCAAGTCTCTTTGGAAGGTGATACACTTTCTTTAGGCAGGGGAAATCTTGGTATGAAGAGCAATATCCTACAAAATGACAGACTAAAAAATGTGAAGTCTGTTAGGTCATCAGTAGACTTAGCTAGGACCAATGGGTTGGTAAGTAATAATCAGCAGAGAGAAGTAAAGGAAATTGGTGTATTGGGGGACGCACAGTATGTAGGACGAAATCTGAGAAGCAATGAAAGAAAAGATGCTAAAGTTTATCCAAAGGATACCAGAAGCGCCCTTTTAGACAGTAAAATCCAGCAATTGGAACACAGAATAAAGCTGCTTGAGAGTGAGTTGACAGAAGCTGCTGCTATTGAGGCTGCTCTTTATTCAGTAGTTGCTGAGCATGGAAGTTCCATGAGTAAGGTCCATGCTCCAGCTCGGCGCCTTTCGAGGCTGTATCTTCATGCTTGTGGAGAAAGTTCTCTATCAAGAAGGGCATCTGCAGCTAGGAGTGCTGTTTCGGGACTAGTTTTGGTAGCAAAAGCATGTGGCAATGATGTTCCAAGGTATGCACTAACACATTACTTTTTGGTTTTCTTTAATCGTTACTTGATTGAGGATATATGAACTGCCTAATTGAGGAAGAGGACTATTTCACTGCCAGCACTTCAGATAAACCCAAGACGTAAATTGAAGCTGGATTAAAGCATCTAATGTAGATGCTTTATCAAAAAAAAACAAGCATCTAATGTAGATGCAATATGGTTCTACTAAATAACACGCAAAACAGAAGAATCATTTATTTTCTTGAGGGAATCAGCTTGCGTGTGCATTGTCTTCATAGAATTACATTTGATCCACTGTGTTGAAGTTTGTTTTTATGTGATCTTTGTAGGCACTCACTTGTTTTTCCCATTCTCCGATTACAGATTAATGTTTTGGTTGTCCAATTCTGTTGTCCTGAGAACAATCATAAGTCAAGGCACTGGGAACACAGAGCTACCACTCTCTTCTGGATCTGGTAGGAAATGGAATGGTGGGGGAAAGGTAGAAAACAAGGAATCATCCCAATTAAAATGGAAAGGGTCTTCTCCTGGGAGAAAAGAAAATGCGAAAGCTTTGTATGGAAGTCTTGGTAACTGGGAGGACCCACATATGTTTGTGTCTGCATTAGAAAAAATAGAAGGCTGGATCTTCTCCCGAATCGTTGAGTCTATCTGGTGGCAGGTCAGTCCTCAATTCTTCCTCTCTTTCATCTATAATTTTGGAACTCCGTGGAAGTGTATTGTAGCAACACTAGGATATGGGGCATCAACTTTCTCTTTATCTAGCCTGAATTAGTTTATGTTTTATTTCCAGACTCTGACTCCACATATGCAGTCTGCCGCTGCTACAGAAATTAGTAAAGGTATGGGTTCCAGCTCAAGTAAAAACTGTGGAAGATTATCTAGTTCAGGTGATCAAGAGCAAGGGAACTTTGGATTAGACCTTTGGAAGAAGGCCTTCACAGATGCCTGTGAAAGACTTTGTCCCGTCCGCGCTGGAGGGCATGATTGTGGCTGCTTGCCTTTGCTGGCTAGACTGGTAAATCCTTACACATATTGAACGTTATAGCATCAACTCTATTCTTTCCCTTCTGGATTTAAATCATCTTCTTATAACTAAAGCCAGTTGATAAGGTTGCAGGATATCCATGTTTAAACAACCCCAATTATTGTATGTAAATCGTTTTCCATACCAAGTTTTGAAAGTATTGTGTTTCTATTTTAAGATGCATTTCTTATCTCTCTAAGGGACATATTTGTTTATCGCTGTAGATTAGCGTCACAATTTGGTTTAAATTACATGACATTATTTAGTATATTGGAACGGGTCAATATATACCTACAGCAAATAAAGAAATCATTGATCTACCACTCTGAACTTCTCAAAATGTTTATTTACATAGTTTTATCCTTTCTTCCCTTCAAAAACACCTGATAAGAGTATCTTTATGGGTCTAGATAATGGAGCAATGCGTGGCTAGATTAGATGTGGCAATGTTCAATGCTATTCTTCGTGAATCTTCCGATGAGATCCCAACAGATCCTGTATCTGACCCCATCAGTGATTCAAAGGTTCTCCCTATTCCAGCGGGGAAATCAAGCTTTGGCGCTGGTGCACAACTGAAAAATGCGGTAAATCATGCAAATTGTACTTTCTGAGGCTAATTAAAGCAGATCATTAGTCATATATTGTAGATGTTCTCGACCCTCCCAATTTATTGTGTTAACTGATTGCTATTTCCTAGAATTCTAGGCTCAGAATTCATGCATTCCTCAGTTATACCTAATTTCATAGAATGCACCCCAAGAGCTTGTTGAATTGTAACAGCAATGTGAAATTTTCAAATGCAACGTTTTTAGCAAGTTTTGATCTGGTTGTCCTAATTGACTGTTTTCTCCATTTTTGTTTGGTGGATATCAGATCGGAACCTGGTCTAGATGGCTGACTGACTTATTTGGTATGGACTATGATGACTCGCTTGAAGATGCAAATAACCATGGTGACAATTATGAGAGAGAAGATGCATCAATCAAGTCTTTCCATCTCCTTAATGCATTGAGCGATCTCATGATGCTTCCAAAGGACATGCTTCTGAGTAAATCCGTCAGGAAAGAGGTTTAGCGCTGAACTTAAGCCATTCCATTTAGTCTCTGGACTGCGTGATCAGTGTTTGAAATAGTGTCTTATGGTCCTTTACTTTCTACTTTTGAAGGTATGCCCTGCATTTGGTGCACCATTGATCAAGAGGGTTCTCGATAATTTCGTTCCAGATGAGTTTTGTCCAGACCCAATTCCAGATGTTGTGCTTGAAGCGCTGGACTCCGAGGTCACTCAATTGAATCTAACCTTTTTTTTTTTTTTCATAACTATGCAGCTATCCATTAGAAGCTTTCACAGGACAACCACACCCCAAGTTTGATTTTTCACTATTCTGCTATCCATCCAGTATGACTTGGGTAGAACAGTCCCATGTGTGTTTGATGATGATAGTAATCACTACATGCTTACTAGTGTTACCTTGGGAAAATAAGTCTTGGCAGAATCTGAACCAAAATTCACTTTCTATGTGTTATACTAAATTCTTTCGTAATATTGTCTATTGCATTGAAGAAGTAGCCTGATTAGCCCCGCATTTCTTGCGTTCGTTTGTGTAGGCTGATCCTGAAACAGGGGAGGAGTCTCTGATGAACTTCCCATGCACTGCAGCTCCTATAGTCTATTCGGCACCTTTGACAGCTTCAGTTGCAAATGTTATCGGGGATGTTGGAAGCCAACCTCACCTGAAAAGAAGTGGATCCTCAGTGCTTCGGAAATCGAACACCAGTGATGACGAGCTTGATGAATTGAATTCACCCTTGGCTCCGATATTGATTGCAGGTTCCCGTTCTTCTGCAGTTCCAACAAAGCCCGCCTGGATAGCCAAGGGGAATGTCAATCAAAATGTTGTGAGATACGAACTCCTGCGCAATGTATGGATGAATAGCGAGTAACAACGGTTGTATATTACAGGTATATATGTATGATGTATCTCGTGTTGTTCCGTTTGGAGTAGTAAATTTGTACCCCAGTTTTGTTTGTACCGTCTTACTTCTTGATGTCTATACAAAAAAGGCAATTGCAGTAGAAAATTTCAGAACATATGAAAAATGAACACAATTTCAAAGAAAAAACTAAGGCATAATCACTTACAGCACACATTTTAGTTTTCAAGCGTCTGTCGAAGTTGGCCATCAATAACCAAAAGGGGTTGGCCTGATGGTTAAGACTTGGGACCTAGGGGTTTGCTTCCCCTGAGATCTCAAGTTTAAATTCTCTCCGGTGCAAATAATTTCTTAAGTTACCTCTTTATCAAAGTCAGACTGACTTGACTCTTGTGACTTGAGAGGTTGTATCGGCCCGTTAGATGAGTCCACTTTGGTGGACCTACTGGGTTGAATTTATACTCATTAAAAAAGAAATTTTTTTTACCACTATTAACAACATGGAGACTTTGTTTTCTCACGCACAGAAAAAATTAATTTTTTCTGCTTTGAGCTCTCGTCGTGGATGAATCAAATTGACTTTCTAATCAGTTTTCTTGCTCCAAACGACCAACGTTCTAGTTGAAGAACAACTTAACCGATATACTCGAATAGTGTTATGGGTGCACTGAATTTGTACCGACTCCGGATGAATTTCGGGCAGGTTATTATTGGTTGGGACTCCTCAGAGGATACTTTTTGTATACTGTGAAGTGTTGTTTATCATGGACCGTGGAGGAGCACTTAGAATTTGGCTAGATAATCCCAGCTTGGTCCAAACCCACGAGATTCCCAAAATTGCAGCGACAGCGTTTCATTGTTACCCTTACAACTCAAAAACATCTGTTTGTTGTTCTCGTGGGAGGCAGGAGTTAAATGAGGAGAGAACGACCCATTAAAAATAAAAAGCCAAAGCAGATACTAAAAAGGCAAGTGTTAGCTAGTAAAGAGCAAAAATGAACTCTCTTATATTAGGTTTATATAATATAATGGTCATACAAGGCAGTATTCTTCTCTGCTTTTCACTCTCATCAAAACTATGTCACACTGGGTACAAACGGTGCATGGCACTTGCAAAAATAATACTTAGAAACGCCAAAAATTCAGATCCAGAAGCTTCAATGCTCACTGTGGTTCTCACATTTATATTTACTAGTACACTCAATGAAGATAATGGTGCAGGCAAAAGACCCGACAAAAACAAATCACGCAGTCAGCTTCTGTGAAGAGCTAACAGCATTTATGTGCTGGAGTTGTAACGCAGCCAACAGCCCCTGCCAGGTTTCTCCTGGGGCACCCGCCACATGAAAATCAAGAAGTTTCTTCTGTTTCCTATAGTAATCTTCCAATAGCATACCCTAAATGGAGGGGAAAAAACAGCTATTACATCTTCCAGACACAAACATAGTCTCGTGAACAGAATGAAGTTGATGATTATAACATCAGGTACATGTGTTTTGATTCCAATACTACTAATTAAGAAGAAACCGGGTCATACCTGCTCTGAATAGATATGGAACTTTTCCTTCCGCAGACCTTCATTATCAGCAGAAGATAATTGGAGCTGTTTTTCCTGAGACTGCAGCTTTAGGTTACACCCAGCATTGCTCATGCTAAGATATTGGTGACAAGGAGAAAACTTTCCAGCTGCTAGATTGTTTTTCACCATGTAGTCTTCTGTGCATTTGAAATTCACGACTAAATCAATATCCGCGATTTGGTCTAGAATCTCCTGTAAAAATAAAATAAAATACCGCCGTTCAAAGAACTCATTAGGAACCAATTATTATTGTAAGTCAGAAAAATCTTAATCACATGTAACATAATCATAAACCTGACTATAACCTCTAGTACAAGAGAAAACTGAATATGGTTAACCAGATCAATATAAAGCCACACACATCATCATCAGATTTCTCCAAATAATTAGTGATAATTACATTATAAAAATGCCTACCGCCCCCAACATACCTAAAAATGCATATAGTTCACATGAAGGCCAACCAAAGTATACGACACACACACAAACACAGAGTTCAATGAAGACCACGAACATATGATGGCCAAAATCAAGGCAGAACGTACCCCCCACCCACTTGCAAACAGTTGAAATGTGGACCCAAATCAATGTGAACCACACAAACATTCAATCTTACAGGGGAGGAGAAAAGCAAATGATGTTATTTCATAATTAAACTTACAGCTTGCATCCTTGTTCGAGGAACCCCATCCAGAATGAACCCAGACTCGCCTCTGCAGTACCCTTCTTCCAGCCTCTTTGACAACAGGGCGAAAATGATCTCCTCCGGAACAAGCTTCCTTTCATTTACTGCATTTGCAATCTGAATTGTCGGAAAGGAAAGGACAACATCAGCGTGTTACGCCAATTGAAATCGAACCAATAGTTCACGAAGAAAGTTCGCTAATAAATTCAGAAAAATGGAAAAAAAAAAACAAAAACAAAAAAACTTCAACATCCCACCAAATTTGTCATCTTGATGCGCCTATACTTAGAGCTTTATATAAAACATATGATTGAACTTACATATAAACTCATACAAAGGACATACTTCTCATCCAATAGTCACGCATACGCTTGACGCGGAAACAAAAGGAGACCCAAAATATACTTAAGTTTGAATAAAACGTCTCCCATATTAAAACAAAATACAGGCTTCAATTTTGAAATTCTCATGATTCATATCCCAGTTAAAACATATCCTCAGGAAGGAAAAGCGGCCTATAAACGAACATGGAAAAACGTAGAATTTATTAGAAAAAAAAAGAAGAGGATACGGGACCTGTTTGTAGAGAGAAGAGCGAGGGTGGAGCTCCTGGCGGACAAGGCTGCCCATGGAAATGTGGGGGACTTGTAGGAGCTTCGAGAGCCTCTCGGCGTGCATGTGTCTCTGCCCTCCTCGGTGCCCTATAATAACCCACTGGACCCCTCTCCCTGGGACCCAACCATCCGTCCCCACCATACCATGTCGCAGCTCCTCCTCCTCCTCCTCGTAGTAGTCGGAGTCGTACTGGAGCTGAGCCGCAGCAGATCCATATTCTCGGCTCACAAGGCGATGGAGAGTTGGCAGCCGTGGCGCTAGAGTTCGCAGTCGCCTAAGGCCGGACATGGCGGTGGCGGCTTGCAGAAGGGTTTTAGACTCGGAGAGTGAGCGAAAAAGGCTTTCGATCGACAGGAAATTGAGGTTTTAGAGAGCGGAGAGGAGAAAGGAGAGAGGAGAGAGTCGGGGTCCAGGAAATAGCCATTGTCTTGGACGGAAACTACGGTGATGCCACTACTTTAGCTCCTTCATTGCTTATTGCGCCAGATTCGCAGTAGATACATTGGGCTCCGAGTTGAGGAAAAAGCTTTGTTTTGTAGGTCCAATGGGCTGTTTCTCTTCTTGCAAGCCCAAAGGAAGTGCCTATTGGTTTAGCTTTTTCTCTAAGCTTTTACTTTTGTTCATTTTTGGCCTGGGAACTTTTACTTGGTTCATTTGCATGACCTTACAAGGGTGAGCGAGGATGTGGAGGGATAATTCCAAAGCTTATTCGTGGAAAGGTTCAGTTAACAAAGCCAGTGCAGTTAAGATTGGTAGGCAAGCTGTTTTTACTTCGAAAGAAAAAGGGAGGTTGAGAAGTTTAGGAGGCTTGAAGACTGGAGTCTGAGACTCTGCTGGAATGCTCCATTCTAAGACCAAACTGTATTTGTTTGCCTTGTACGAGAGACAAATATTCTTGGGTCAACCAATAGATGCCTCTTTCGTAGATGCTTCCTAATTTCTTGGGCCAATAGATTATTAGGCTTAAAGTTAGAACTTAAGTAAATAGGGGCTTAGACTTTCTTAAATGATTTAAACCCATAGGCCCAACATTCACCAACTTTCGGCCTTTAGGCCCAAACCCTTTCAGTGGGTAGGGCCTGTGGTGTTTTGGGTGCACTTTCGGGTTTATGGGCCTAATGTATTTTCATCTACATCAGGAAAAATTAATCTTAATATTTATGACGAGTATCCAATGTCTAGGGGAGCATACAAAATTTTTCTTAGGTACGTATTCGATCGTATGATTGTACTTGGATCGGGTCGATTCTGGACAGGTCCACACGGCAGCATGCCGATTTCTCAGGCTGACCCGAAAACCCAACCCAACCCAACTGTGATTGATGATTGAAGCCATGACTTGATATTACTAGAAAACCATGCAAGTGACTTGGAATGTACTCGAGCAGTTGTCCATTATAACCATGGACCAAAGACATGGCAAGCCATTAATTCAACTCGCTGTAGAATTTTTGAGTTTCATTTTCCCTTTCACGGCACCGTCTTCTACAGTTTATCAATCTTTAACAGACATCAAGCATATTGTTGACTTGATCCGAAAGTTATTTGTCTCATCTATTAATGGAGAGGAAGAAGGCATCTACATAGAATGAGAACTCATTCCTTCTGCCACAACCCTCGTAGAGGCTGAAATTCGATTTCGAAAGGGTACGTCTACGAGCATCTTGGACATTAAATTTAAACAGGGTGTACTAGAAATCCCTAGAAATCCCTCCATTGGGAATTGATGTATTAACATAAACAACCTTCCGAAATCTGATGAGCTTTGAACAATGCTATCCTAAATGTGAGGGGCAGATTACTTCCTACGCCATACTCCTAGATAATCTCATAAACACTGCCAAGGAAATGGAGATACTCTACAAAGGAGAGATCATGCAGAATTGGTTGGATCCAGAGAATGCTGCTCAGTTCTTCAACAAGCTTTATCACAATACTGCCATGGAGATATTCTATTATGGAAGACTAAAGAATGCGCAAAGAAAAATGATGCGAAGAATATTTTCACTCTCATTCCTTTCATGCAAGAATACAATGGGTATATAAAGGCTATCCAAAGCCGTTACAGAAAGGAATAACAATCCTGAAACTGCGGTACAAAGGACGCGTGTATATCAGGTGGTTATATGAGAATCTTCTGGACCTTAGGAGGCATCTGCTGACGTGGAGGACTTGCTGGAAGGGGCAGCAAAGCTGGAGCATTGACCTGGAGCGGACGATATTCTAACAGCCCCCCTCGAGCCGAGCTATAAAGGATGCACAGCAAGGCTCGTGCGCAGCATGGAAAACCGATGAACAGACAATGGCTTAGTAAAAAGATCAGCAAGCTGATCTTTGTTGGACAAAAAAGACACACGGAGAGACTTCGAGGCAACCCGATCGCGCACAAAATGATAATCCACCTCAACATGTTTGGTGCGAGAGTGCATAACAGGGTTGGAAGTCAAGTAAGTGGCGCCTAAATTGTCACACCAGAGAACGGGTGGAGAAGAAATAGAGACACCTAAATCACGTAAAAGGGCTTGGACCCATAACAGTTCACAGGTGGCATTGGCGACCGCCTTATATTCGGCCTCGGTACTTGACCGAGCAATAGTAGGCTGTTTCCGAGAACTCCAAGTAATAAGATGAGAACCAAAAAAGACACAAGAACCTCCGGTGGAGTGACGGTCATCAGGACAGCCAGCCCAATCAGCATCGGAGTAAGCGGAAAGGACCCGAGAGGAAGAGCGGGAATAAAAGAGACCAAAGTGTGCTGAGAATCGGAGATAACGCAGGATGCGTTTAACAGCCTGCCAATGAGGTGTACGAGGGGCATGCATATACTGGCAGACCCGGTTAACAGCATAAGACAGATCGGGGCGCGTAAAAGACAAGTACTGGAGACTACCAACAACACTTTGGTACAAAGTAGGGTCCTCAAAGGCAGTACCATCACGCGCGGAGAGCGGTGCTGTCGTGGCCATAGGAGTGTGAACGAGCTTGGCAGTGGACATATTCGTGCGACAAAGAAGATCGGCAATATATTTCTGTTGGGTAAGCAAAAGACCATTAGAGAGATGATGAACCTCCACACCAAGAAAGTAGTGCAGCTGACCAAGATCTTTAAGAGGAAAATCAGCCTGTAGAGAAGCAATAAGATGATCAATGGCACTTGCATCAGAACCTGTAATCACTATGTCATCGACATAGACGAGAAAATAAAGCTGAAGATGTGGCCGAATGAAAGTGAACAAGGAGCTGTCAGATCGAGAGGCAGAGAAGCCAAGCTCTAATAGTTTGGAGCTAAGCTTGGAGAACCAGGCGCGAGGCGCCTGCTTGAGTCCATACAGAGACCGGTTAAGCTTACAGACAAAATGAGGATAGTAAGGATGGATAAAACCAGTCGGCTGAGCCATGTGAACAATCTCCTGTAAGTCACCATGCAAAAAGGCGTTCTGAACATCCAGTTGCTGAAGAGACCACCCCGATTGAACAGCAATGGAAAGAACAAGGCGCACTGTGGAGGGTTTGATGACTGGACTAAAGGTTTCGACATAATCAAGGCCGACTTGTTGATGGAAGCCCTTGGCCACCAACCGAGCTTTCCTGCAGAACGCCTTTTTGCATGGTGACTTACAGGAGATTGTTCACATGGCTCAGCCGACTGGTTTTATCCATCCTTACTATCCTCATTTTGTCTGTAAGCTTAACCGGTCTCTGTATGGACTCAAGCAGGCGCCTCGCGCCTGGTTCTCCAAGCTTAGCTCCAAACTATTAGAGCTTGGCTTCTCTGCCTCTCGAACAGCTCCTTGTTCACTTTCATTCGGCCACATCTTCAGCTTTATTTTCTCGTCTATGTCGATGACATAGTGATTACAGGTTCTGATGCAAGTGCCATTGATCATCTTATTGCTTCTCTACAGGCTGATTTTCCTCTTAAAGATCATCAAAACCTGAAATTCCTCATTCATGGCAGCCCTCTATTTAGAAAATTTGAGAGCCTCAGACACAGAAGTAGGCTTGAAGGGAACAGCAGTCGTGGTCACATGAGCACGTGGAGGAGGCCAAGGGATCGTGCCATCAGTCCTAACTTTGGGACACTGAATATTATGATGAGAACGAGTAACAATAGGAGCTGAAGAAGGAGAAGGTGTAGAGGAAAAATCGTGGGGAAAGCTGCGGTGTGGTGCTGAAGAGCCACTGGAAGTAACCGAAGGACTAGAGGAGGAGTCAAGGACAGGAGGCTCAGTGGAAGAAGAAGAGCTGACAGAGGACGAGACATGTGGCGGAGATAGAGACAAAGCAAGAGGTAAAGCTGTGTGAGTGGAAGGAGACGTGTGAGTGGGTGCAGAGGACACAGCAGAGGACTGACAGTAGGGAAAATGTGATTCATCAAACATTACATTTCTTGAGATATAGACTCGGGAAGTAGGTAGGTGAAGACAAATGTACCCCCGATGAGATGGACTATACCCAAGAAATAAACAAGGCAATGACCGAGGGTCTAACTTGTGTGAAGTATACGGACGTAGGTGAGGATAACAAGTGGTCCCAAAAATCCGAAGGATGGTGTAGTCGAGATGTTTGTGAAAAAGGAGAAAATAAGGGGAGACACGGCGTGTGATAGGACTGGGCAAACGATTTATGAGGTAGATAGCAGTTTGAAATGCATCAGCCCAGTAAAACTGAGGCAGGGCAGCAGAGGTGAGAAGGGCAAGGCCAGTTTCGACAATATGTCGATGCTTGCGCTCAACCGTACCTTACTGTTGATGCGTGTGGGGACAACTCAAACGATGAGTAATGCCCTGAGACACTAAATATGTGTGTAAGGAGCGGAATTCACCCCCCCAGTCTGTTTGAATAGAGGCAATACGAAGGTCAAAGAAACGTTCGACGGAATGCTGAAATTTAATAAACTGAGAATAAACGTCGGATTTAAAACGAATGGGAAACAACCATGTATACCGACTAAAAACATCTACAATAGAAAAATAAAAACGAAATCCATCCCGAGATAACATAGGGGCAGGACCCCATACATCCATAAACAAAAGTTGAAGTGGGCGTGTCACGGGAGATGTTGAACAGGAAAACGGCAGAGTATGAGACTTGGCCTGGCAACAAGTGGAACAAAGACCAGAAGTGGCAGGATGAACATCGACAGGTAACTGAAAACGGTGAAGAATTTTTCGGACAACTTGAAGAGACGGATGGCCCAAGCGATGATGCCAGTGAGGAACAGAAGTACGTTCACCAACATAAGCTTGAGGAGAGGAGGTGGAACCGATCTCTGTGGAGGTGGAAGGAAAGACATAGAGTCCGTGCTTAGTAGGGCCGCGAAGGAGGAGTTCCTTGGTGCGAAGATCCTTGACACAAAAAGAATCAGCGTGAAACTCAAAGAACACAGAATTGTCAGCACAAAATTGACGAACTGAGATGAGATTCTTGGTGAGAAGAGGAACATGCAGTAGATTAGAAAGACGTAAAGAGCGAGAGGGAGTGGAAAGAGAAGAACCGCCGGTGTGATGTATGGGAAGGGCAGACCTATCACCCACGCAAACCTGCTCTTCACCAGTGTACTTAGTAGGATTGTGAGACAAATTTGTGTAGTCATGAGTCATATGGTTGGACGCAGCAGAGTCAGGATACCAATATGAATATGGACCAGCAGGAATAGAAGAGTAGTTGGCTGTAAAAGAAGCTGGTGGAGGAGCCTGAAAAGCATGATTAAAGCGATTATAGCACTGAAGTGCTGTATGGCCGGATTTGAAGCATACTTGACAGGTAGGGCGGTCTTCAGTGAATGGTGAGGACTGAGGCGAAAAACGACCTCGACCTCGCCCACGGTAACCACGATGGAATCCACGACCTCGTCCACCATTGCGTCCGCGAGGAGAGGCTTGCTTGGAAGTAGCGTTGGCAGTAATCTCAGAAGAGGTAGTAAGAGCTAAGGCTTGTTGTAGAAGCCGTGCTTCATGCGTCAACAGATGGCTAAATAATTCTTCAGGAGAAGGAGGGTCAAACCGAGTAGTAACAGATGTTACAAGCGAGTCGTACTTTGACCCAAGGCCAGCTAACAGATAAGTATTAAACTCTCCAGAAGCAAGCGGTCGACCAGTCGCGGCCATGGTGTCAGCCAACAGTTTTGTTTTTCGAAAATACTCTGCCATAGTGTCAGAACCCTTTTTCAAGGTAGATAGCTGGTAATGAAGTTGACCCAGTCGTGCTTGTGTGGTAGAAGCAAAAAGGTTCTCCAAAGCTTGCCAAACACTCTGAGAGGTAGTGAGACCGACGATTTGAGCAATGAGAGGCTCAGATAACGAGGAGATAAGGGCACTTAAAATGAGCTGATCCTGTTGTACCCAATGGTTATATGCGGGGTTGGTGTCAGATGAACCCTCAAGAAACAGAGGAGGAATGCGTGAGCTGCCATCAATATACCCGTATAAATGTTGACCCCGTAGGTAAGGTACCATCTGGGCTTTCCATAACAAATAATTTTCATGAGTTAACTTCACTGTCACTAAATGAGGAAGGGACGTGATGGTGTTTAGAGCAGGTCCAGAGGAGAGCACGAAATTATCCTTTGGAGGAGGAGGAGTATCGCGAGCTTCCTCTCCACCCAAAGGTTCAGCCATTTGACGTGAGTCAGGCTGGCTCTGATACCATAAAGAATGCGCAAAGAAAAATGATGCGAAGAATATTTTCACTCTCATTCCTTTCATGCAAGAATACAATGGGTATATAAAGGCTATCCAAAGCCGTTACAGAAAGGAATAACAATCCTGAAATTGCGGTACAAAGGACGCGTGTATATCAGGTGGTTATATGAGAATCTTCTGGACCTTAGGAGGCATCTGCTGACGTGGAGGACTTGCTGGAAGGGGCAGCAAAGCTGGAGCATTGACCTGGAGCGGACGATATTCTAACAAAGACCCTGCAAACAAGTGAACAGCTTTTGCAACAGCAGTTGGCCAAGATGGCGTGCAATGCTTGTGCGCAATTATTTCAACACTCCTTGGGCGGTTCTCTCCACGTTGGCCGCTATTCTCCTATTGGTCCTCTCCGTCTTGCAAACTTGGCTCGCTATGAAATCCTCAGCGTCTCCACCATCGAAATCTCCTTAAAACTTGTCATGCAATTGGTATCAGCCGTGTTCTTTTTCAATATATATATATATATATATATATATTTTAACAAGATGGTGAAACTTTCGATCTTTTTTGAAAAACCCTCCCTTGCGACGGAAAAACCTCAAAACTAATAAATAAAACCGAAAACAATGTAACCGTAAGTACTTATCTAATCTTAAAATATCACGTAAAAGTCTCAAAATTTGAGAATATTATAGGAAACTCTCGTTTGTACGTACTATCAGCATCCCGATTAGCCAGAGAGTCTGCTGCCCTATTGCCTTCCCGTAGCATATGATATAAAATTTGGAAAACCCACCTCCACTAATGCCCAGATTACCTCTACTGCACCCATCCATGTTCAATTTCTAAGTACCCGAATTAAATTGGGAGTTGCCATGCAACTATAAACGTGAAGTATGAGTATATGAGTTTACCACCTGCGGGATGTGCAACTCATCAATGATCTTCAAGTCATGATCACGTACGTCCAAGCTTCTCCACTTTTGTAATTTTCAGTAAAGTTTCTTTCACCCAACAAAAAAATTGATCCCAACAACTATCAAATGATTGGACTAAACTTTCCATTATAGCTTTGCAACGGCACAACCAAAATAATCAAATAATAATTGTGGAAACAAACAACAATTACACTTGGAAGCCAAAGGAATACTCTAATGCTGAATTTTTTTTCGAGGTCAATTATGGAAAAAAAATAACTGTTAATAGTTAATAATGTAAAGCAAATTAATGCATTTTGAATTTTTGTCGCAAATCAAATTATAATAAAAATCCCGGTACCGAACCCCCACTGATTTTTCTATTAAGTCGTGTATTTTTCTAATTATTTTTAATGAGAGTCTACCCATAACGTCTATCGTGGAGTGAGGCTTTATAACACTTGATATATGATATGTTAAATAAGAAACCCAGGACCAGGAGGACACGCATGGGGGAATTTTGGCCAATCAGCCCTCTTCAATAGCGAATCATCTTAATCACCAAATTGTTTTTTGAAGTCCAAAGAAAAGGATAGAATTTTTTTTTTTTTTTCTCAGCATGGCCTAGATAAATGCATTACGAATAAAAAAAGAGTCTTATAAAAGGAAACAAAGCGGATAATTAATAACATAAGCCTACCAACTTAAGAAAACAAAGCAATATGCTTAGAAAAAAAGAAAAAACAAACAACAAAGCAATAACCCAGAACTAGCGACTTACTCTGCCGGGTCCTCTGCTGTTGGGTCCTTTTCTTGGTCAACATTGGGGCAAACGGAGTGGGGCTATTTGAATGGGGGCGGATCGACACAGTGAGAACTGGCAGATAGAATTTGTTAGAGATGCCGAAAAGGAGACGAGAGGGGACATGGCAATAGAGTTGGGACATGGCCGATAGTGCTGTACAGAGGCAGATTGAGGAAATTTCTTTTGGGGCGAAGTAATTTAATATTATTATTTAAATAAAATAAAAAATATATAATTCTATATATGAATTGTAATTTATAATAAAAAATTACGTAAAATATTTTATAATAACTTTAATTTAGATACATCAAAAAATTAAACACACGAAATTTTTAATTCTACAAATCTACTATCATAACTGTCGACAATATTTTAGAGAATAAAAATCATTTACCAATAATTCTGTGGTAAGAGCGACAGCAATTTTTTATCAACGTAAATAAATAAAGAATTTGTAAGAAATTTATTTTTCATCTCGTCGCTTGTTGGAAGATTTGTTATGAAAATCTTCTGAGCTGAAAAGGACCGCCCTGTAGTAGTGGCTCGGGTTGCGAGACAAAAATATTATTTATCTTAGAGGAAGAAAGAATAAAAAACCACTACACTTTTTTAGGATTTCGAGGGTAGTTAACTTGAACATCACTTCCCTACTAGAAAACGAAATTAAACGCTTTCGACGGAGATTAGATCGTAAATTCCCATTGGCCTCTTCATTATAGATATTTTTCCCTCAGCGTGGCCTCTTTCTTATATGCTTCCTAACTTGTTGGGCCAATAGATCATTGATGATTTGGCTGAAAGCTGCTGATCAGGGTGGCGGGAGTGCCGAGCCCAGATCTCAGGTGCAAAACGGACCTCACCTTGTGGCTGTTCTCCTGAGAAGAAAGGTTTGAGGTGACGGATCCTTCGTCTCCTTATCCATTTTCCCATTGCGCGGGGGTGGCGGTGTTAAAGCTTGGAGTTCTGTGAAGAACTCACGATCAGTACCTTATTTAGAACATCTTCCTAGATAAGTACATTAAATTTCTTTGATGGGTCTGTTCTTTGAACTTCTCTTCCAGGATCCTGGCAAGCTGCAGCTTCATATTTATAAGGAGCAAAAACCCTACTTTAAGAGCGGCGGAGACTGGTGCCGGCCGCGACTTGTTACGTTCTTACTGGTACGTGCGCTTGAGGCCACGTTGTTTTCCCCTTACTATGGGCCTGTTTGAAGTTCTTTCACCAAGTCAAGGAATTTTCTTTTTCAGAAACCGGGAAAACGACTGCCAAAATCTACGTGGTTCCCACTCTTACACTGACTGATCACTCTGTGCCAGGTACTACCGTGAACATAGGAAACCTTCTTTTTTCTAGGCACCTTCTTTTTAATGCTTTCTTTGGAAGAACGGTACTCTCATTTCCTTTACTTTTTGTCATTCCCGAGAAGAATCACGATATGGGGTTGAACGGAGACATTGTTACAAACGATACTGAAGTCTTGGCATCTTCAATTGAAGAAATGATGTCACATGGTTTGCTCGTGTCGCCCAAGTGTTGTATCTTCAAGACCCCTGCCATCCTCTATAGGCAAAACGAGAAAGCTTTTATCCCCGATGCTTTTTCTATTGGCCCTCTCCACCATGGTCATCCAAACTTGAAAGCCACAGAAACAATTAAAGCCAATTATCTGCAAGGTCTTCTCTCTCGATTATCCTGTCCAGAGACGAGGAAGGCAAGACTTTTAGATCTCATCCATTCTGTCAAGGCTGTTGAAAGAGAGGCTCGCGAGTGTTATGCTGAGCCAATTAACTACTCTTCAGAAGAATTTGTGAAAATTTTGGTAATTGATGGATGCTTTATTATAGAGCTTTTCCGCAAGGACGCTTACGAGGAGCTTAGAGGAAAAGGTGACCCTATATTTACTAGGTCTTATATGCTTCAATGCCTATTTCATGACTTGAGATTGCTCGAAAACCAAGTACCTTGGATAGTACTAGAGCGTTTATTTAAGATGACAAAGGAGCCAAGACATCATGTGTCTCTAACTCACCTTGCCATTCAATTTTTTAGGACCACTTTTTCAGCCACACCACCTTCTACAATTCCGCCCATCCAAAACGCCAGGCATATCGTAGATCTGCTTAGAAAATGGTTGGTTACATCTACTAAAAACGAACAAAGCATCATAGAATGGCAAATCATGCCTTCTGCTACAACTCTTGCAGAAGCTGGAATCAAGTTTAGGAAGGGTACGTCTGAAAGCATCTTGGACATAGAGTTTGTTGATGGTGTCCTCAAAATCCCTCCATTACTAGTCTACGAGGCAACAGAATCCGTCTTCCGAAATATTATCAGCTTTGAACAATGTTACACTGATTGTGAAGCAAGGTTGACGTCCTACGCCATACTCATAGATAGCCTGATTAATACTGCCAACGACGTGGACATACTCAGAGAAAATGGGATCATTGATAATTGGATAAATCCTGAGGATACAGTCCAGTTCTTCAGCAAGCTTTACCATAAAGCTTACGTGAAAACATTCTATTACGGAAGCCTTTGCAATGAAGTGGACAGATATT